>JAEIFT010000487.1:0-45000 GCA_018904225.1 Lordiphosa mommai | reverse complement strand
ACTGTCTGTGTGTGTTTGGTTGTTTATAATTTATGTGCATACCAAATGAAGCATTTACGACACGCAGCCTAGAAGTTGTGAAAAAGGCCACGCCCCAAATCGCCCCTCATAACTTACGTGTAGTTACATGGCATATTAAAATAGTTACCCTGGGAATAGTTTAACAAATGTACAACAGTTTTTTTTTTTTTTTGTAGCTGAGAAAACGCCTTAAACTTGCATATATTTTCTTAAAAGAGATTCAGGTTATGTAAAGAAATTATTCACTTTTTTTCTACTACTTTGAAATGTTTAGATGTGTGGAATCCAGATAGTCATGACATACAATTCACACAACTTTTTACTAATTTAACGACTCAACGATCAAATAAAGCACGAACAATAAATTGTAAAAATACTAAAATATTATAAAATAAAGCCGAGGACTAGTTAATTTAAATAAATAAAGTACTTAGACCCACATACCTTTACGTATTTTGCTGGCCTAATAATGAAAACGACTATCAAAAATGGTTTGATTGTTTTTCAAAGTATTCTCCAGCAAGATTTATCACTTTTGCATGCGCTCAATACCAATTGTCGAAGCATTTTTTCCACTCCGATTGAGATACCTCCAAAACATGGTTTTTTGAACTCTTCAACAGCATCTTCTGGCGACGAAAATCGTTGACCACGCATTTTTCCCTTGATGTGCGGGAATAAAAAGAAGTCATTGGGTGCCAAATCAGGGCTGTACGGCGGCTGACCCATCAATTCGACGTTTTGGGCGGTCAAAGAGCTCGCATTGTCATGGTGCACAATGATCTGTCTTCTCTTGTTCGTTTTTCGAATTTCTCCAAAGACTTCAGGCAAACAAATTGTGGTGTACCACTCAGAATTGACCGTTCTACGTTGCTCAAGCGGAACAGTCGCCACATGAGCAGTTTTACCGAACAAACAGGCGACCATTTGCTTCGAAGTGCTTCTTCCACGAACGACTTTCGATTTCCACACGGTCGATTGCTGTTTTGTTTCGGGCTCATAAGCATAGATCCATGATTTGTCACCTGTGACGATCTTATAAACGTCTTTTGAAACACCGCGATTATATTTTTTCAAAATTTCTTTGCACCAATCCACACGAGCCTTTTTTTGAGCGATCCAACGAGAACAAACCTTTTTTACGCCCAGGTGTTCATGCAATATCGAATGTATGCTGGTGGAAGAAATGCCCAAGGATGCCTCTATCTCACGGTATGTCACATGACGATCTTGCATTATCAGTTCACGCACGGCATCAATGTTTTCTGGCACAACGACTGTTTTTGGACGACCTTCACGACCTTCGTCTTCGAGCGAGCGTCGCCCGCGATTGAATTCATTAAACCAATTTTTCACAGTGATATAGAATGGCCATACAAAGATTTAAGTTCATCATTGCACTCTTGTCGTGATAATCCACGTCGAAAGTTGTAAAAAATGATTGCACGAATATTTTCTCGAGTTAATTCCATTTTACTGCCTAGATAAGTTTTTGATTAATCGTTAATCGATATCAAACGTGGTCACACATAAAAGAGTTGTACGGAGCTTTTATCGATAAAAGTCCAAACTCTTTTTGGGAAAAGGCCAATTGGTCCTAAAATGGCTAGAAGTGACCTATCCCAGAAACTTAAATAGCAACCCACGTATGTACATGATTTATAGGGTTGCTGGAAATTGTATCGATATATCGAATATCGATATTTATGTTGGAAAAACGATATATCAATATCGCATATTTTACAAACGGGATATATCGCATATCGAATATTTTTAAGTACTGAATGAAAGAGAAAAACAAATTGTCAGCGCTTTCCGACTTGGATTTGGCATTTGCTCTTTTACCAGGAAGCTCTGTGTTATTGGAGCGACTATAAATAGTTTGTCTTCGACTGTGAAAGTGTGGTTTCCGATAACTAATAAGCACATAACTCAACGCGTCTTTCAAAAATCTCTGTCTAAGGATTTTTGGTAAAAACAAAATTCATACGTTTCTTGTTAATATGTTGACTTTTCAGCTCAGCGTCTTATTTCACTATGATTTCTTGAATAAGTTTTCACCATATCTTAGTTAAAAAATAAAATAAATACATATCTTGGTCAAACTAATAAAAATACATTTTATCGATATTCTTTTGGCTTCAAATGACGCCTCAAATACAAAGGAAAAAAATTGTTTTTGTTAAAAATATCGTTAATATCGATTATTTTATTTAAAATATAGGAAATATCGATTTTTATTTAAAATATCGAAAATATCGATTTTTTAAAATATCGAAATTATAGATTTTTATTTAAAATATCGACAATAAATATCGATATTTTTATTTAAAATATCGAAAATATCGATTTTTATTTAAAATATCGAAAATATTGATAATACCGATTTTTTTATATTAAAAATATCGATAATATCGATTATTTTGTCAACAAAATATCAATATCGAAATTATACTTTTTCAGTATCGAAAAAATATCGATATAGATATATTTCAAATATTCGACATCCCTAATGATTTGGGAACGAGTTAATAGCGTCCGTCCCTAATTCCCCTGGTCCACCAACCTATTCCTGTAATTCCTTATTTCACTGAGTATTCCCTGGGTCGTGGCAACCTCTCTGTTTTCTGCTTAACCATTTTCAGTCATGTTCCCGTTGATCTGCCTCGTGTCACTTGCAACTAATTGCCATTAGGCGCCGCTAAATAATTTATACTACACACAAAAGTCGATCTCATTGGTGGTGTGTTTGTAGTTGTTGTTGTTGTTGTCGTCGTCGTCGTGCATTAGTGTCATAATTTATTTCCATATTCAGTTTACAGTTTGCAGTTGCAGTTGCAGTTTATGGAGCTGCAACACGAAAATGAAACGCGTTTTGCGGCGCCGCCGGCAAAACCAAATTGTAGCCAAATGCGGTCGTCTGGTCACTCGAACCAAAACCGCAGCAGCAGCGTAGGCAAAAAACCACACGCCATCAGCGTTGCCCTCCTTCTGCCCCTCCTCCTCCTCCTGCTTCTCCTCCTGCTCTTGCTCTCAGGCATGTTAAATGCAACCGAAGCAACGAAGCGTGCAAATCATGTTAGCCCCTGCCCCAGTCACAGTCACAATCGCCCCTGCCGTGCGCCAGCTGTCCCCGCACCCCTCTCTTCCCTCCCCCCCTCTCTCACTTGCCCGGCTTTGGCAATGCAAACGACCGCAGGGGTCCATATCCCAATGCCATAAAAGGTCGCCCCTTGTCTGCTGCTGCTGCTGCTGCCTACCGCCTGCCTGCCAACTGTGTGAGTGCGCCGAGAGGGGTGAAATGGATTTGGGATTGTTGGAGTGATGACGATGACGATGATGATGGTGGTGGTGGTGGTGGTGGTGGTGATGGTGGTTGAACATGACGCACAATGTCCACAAACAGTCCGCTAGTTGCCAAATTGCCTATGCGAGAGAGAGCCCGCGCCTTGGACAAGATTATCGAAATAGTTTTCCATTTTGACGGTTTAATCAAACGATTTAATCAGAAAGCCAATAGTTTTCCATGTTATATTGTGTGCAAATGATTTTTTATTGGTTTGAGGAAGGGGGAAAAAGCACATTTAAGAAAGTGTGAAAGTCGACGGAAAATTAATGTCTCAAAATGGTTGAATCGATTCGATCTAAGTGACTTTCAGTTGAGGGCTATGGGCAACATATTGTAAGCAATCCGCGTGAAAAATTGGAGAAAACTGTTCTTAAACCCTTGGCTAAAAGTGTGAAACAAGGAGTAGACGGAAGGAATTATAATTTAAGAAAGCAGAAGATAAAAGTATAAAAAAGACGAAAGACTGAATAAGAATGAAATGAAAGTGACTGAAGTAAGAAGATTACAGATAATGAAAGAAGGAGGAAGAAAGCAGAAAAAATAACGATAGAGTCTTTATTATAGACGAAGAAGTAAAGAGGTTAAGCAAGAAGACAGAAGTTGGAAAAATATAAAAGAAAGCAGAAGAATATGTAAAAGAAGAAACAGACAAAAGTAGAATCAATAAGGGAAGAAAACGAATAAAGAAAGAAGATGAAGAAGAATAAAGAAAGAAGATGAAGAAGAATAAAGAAAGAAGATGAAGAAGAATAAAGAAAGAAGATGAAGAAGAATAAAGAAAGAAGATGAAGAAGAATAAAGAAAGAAGATGAAGAAGAATAAAGAAAGAAGATGAAGAAGAATAAAGAAAGAAGATGAAGAAGAATGAAAGAAAAAGAAAGAAGATGAAGAAGAATAAAGAAAGAAAATGAAGAAGAATAAAGAAAGAAGATGAAGAAGAATAAAGAAAGAAGATGAAGAAGAAAAAAAAAAGAAGAAAAGAAGATGAAGAAGAATAAAGAAAGAAGATGAAGAAGAATAAAGAAAGAAGATGAAGAAGAATAAAGAAAGAAGATGAAGAAGAATAAAGAAAGAAGATGAAGAAGAATAAAGAAAGAAGATGAAGAAGAATAAAGAAAGAAGATGAAGAAGAATAAAGAAAAGAAGAGAAGAAGAATTAAGAAAGAAGATGAAGAAGAATAAAGAAAAGAAGAGAAGATGAAGAGAAAAGAGAAGAAAAAAAGAAAGAGAGAAGAAGAAAAGAAGAAGAAGAATAAAAAAAAGAAGAAAGAATTAAGAAAGAAGAGGAAGAATAAAGAAGAAGAAGATAAAGAAAATGAAGAAGAATAAAGAAAGAAGATGAAGAATTAATGAAGAAGAATAAAGAAAGAGAAGAATTGAATAAAGATAAGAAGAGAAGAATTGATGAAGAAGAATAAAGAAGAAGATGAAGAATTAATCAGAATATAAGAAAGAGAAGAATTAAAGAAGAAAAAAAAAAAAAGAAAGAAAATGAAGAAGAATAAAGAAAGAAGAAAGAAAAAAGAAGAAGAATTAATGAAGAAGAATAACAAGATTTAGATTTTTGTAAGGAAAGAAAATTAAGAATTTATAAAATAGAAGGAAGAATTTATAAAGAAGAAGGAAGAATTAATAAAGAAGAAAATTAATAAAGAAGAAAAAGAAGAGAATTAATAAAGAAGAATTAATAAAAAAAGAAGAAAGAATTAATGAAGAAGAATAAAGAAAGAAGATGAAGAATTAGATAAGAAGAATAAAGGAAGAAGATGAAGAATTAATGAAGAAGAAAAAAGGAAGAAGATGAGAAATTAATGAAGAAGAATAAAGAAGATGATGAAGAATTAATGAAGAAGACTAAAGAAAGAAGATGAAGAATTAATGAAGAAGAATAAAGAAAGAAGATGAAGAATTTATAAAGAAGCAGGAAGAATTGATGAAGAAGAATATAGAAAGAAGATGAAGAATTAGATCAGAAGACTAAAGGAAGAAAACGAAGAATTAATGAAGAAGAAAAAAGAAAGATGAAGAATTAATAAGGAAGAATAAAGAAAGAAGATCAAGAATTAATGAAGAACAACATTTTTGTTTTGTTTTTTTTGTAAGAAAGAAAATTAAGAATTTATAAAATAGAAGGAAGAATTTATAAAGAAGAAGGAAGTATTAATAAAGAAGGAGGAAGAATTAATAAAAAAAGAAGAATTAAAAAAGAAGGAAAATAATGAAGAAGAATAAAGAAAGAAGATGAAGAATTAGATAAGAGAATAAAGGAAGAAGATGAAGAATTAATGAAGAAGAAGAAAAAGGAGGAAGAAGAGAAATTAATGGAGAAGATTAAAGAATGATGATGAAGAATTAATGAAGAAGACTAAAGAAAGAAGATGAAGAATTAATGAAGAAGAATAAAGAAAGAAGATGAAGAATTTATAAAGAACAGAGACCGACTGCTGGCCCACTGAAATCCCTCGCCAATGAGCTGGTCACACTAGGATTCAGAGACGGCTAACAAGGCGTCATCCGTCGGACCTCTGGATTCATGGCAGGCGACCCACTGGTCGTCTCCTTGGCTCCCCTTAGAAAAAAAAAAACCCTCCTCTTGTACTGTGTTGTATTTTCTCAGCCAGCTGGCGATCTGTTTTTCCTGTAATTGTTCTCTTGTAAAAATTTGTAAGCGGATTGAGTTCCGCAGGAATCTTTTTAAACATTAAAAAAAAAAATTATTAAAAAGCAGGAAGAATTGATGAAGAAGAATATAGAAGAAGAAGATTAGATCAGAAACTAAAGGAAGGAAAACGAAGAATTAATGAAGAAGAAAAGTAAGATGAAGAATTGATAAGGAAAAATAAAGAAAGAAGATGAACAATTAATGAAGAACAAAATTTTTTTTTTTTTTTAACATTTTTTTGTTTTTTTATCTTTTTTTTTACCTATTTTTTTTATTTTTTTGTAACAATTTTTTTTTTTTTAAAATTTTTTTTTTTTTCTTTTTTTTTTTGTAACAATTTTTTTTTAACAATTTTTTTTTTTTTTGTAACAATTTTTTTTTTTTTTGTAACAATTTTTTTTTTTTTCTAAATTTTTTTTTTTTTTGTTGCAATTTAATCTGAAAAAAAAAATAGAAACACGTGTCTCATTATTTCACCCACTAAGTTTAAACATTCTAGCTCTTACAATTTCGAAGTCAGTGAAGGCCTTGTCATGCTGAGAAGAGTAAAGAAAAAAGCTTTAAATTGAACTAACATTTTAACTACATTTTTTTTTAAGTACATCTAAATGCAAGTTTAAATACCCATTTGTTTCTCAACGATGACATCTGTTGTTATATATCACAATGTTTATCCACTTATCTCTATATTCATTATCATTATCACATATACTAGTATAATATTTGCTAAACAAATTTATTTAAGTGTGAAAAATTAATTTTATTCCAAGTTAAACAACATTTTCTCATTCCGCTGGGAATAAATGTGTGTGTTAGGTAATTGCTAACGAACAGTGTGTCAAGACATGCACGTCAATGGCAATTGTTAACACTTATTTAAGTTACGCCTCGGTGAGAATAACCCAAATCTATCAATTCAACTCCTCATCTCTCTCTCCCTCGATACGAGGAGATTGGGTCTCATGGCGGCGCCCAATTTTCAACCATTGAAATGATATAGAAACCCGCTTTTGACATATTATTAGACATTTAATGCGCTCAACTGTGAAATAACAAAGGGTAAAAAAAAAAAAAAAAAATACAACCAAATAGTATATCAAAATTAATGACTAAATGGGCGGCTATTAAACAATAACAACAAACAGACAAAAAGTGGAGCGAACTCCATGACAAATAAATTTACAAAACCACAAAGCGAAATGAAATTTAAGTGTTCAGAAAAAAATAAAGTTAAAAAAAACACAAGTAAGAGCGCTGCTATTGAGTGAGCCGACTATAAAATACCCTGTACTGTTGTTGAAAGTTGTCTTTAGAACCGCTAAGAACCAATTATAACTCAGAAAAAAAAATTTTTAAAATACAAATAGAGCTGAAATCTTTCTTACTTTGGTTTAAAGAACAAAAGAAGTGAAGCAAAATATTGAAGTAGAGAGTTCAACACTCTTGGTTCAAGAAATTCGATAATCTACAATACATACTTGGATCAATCAGTTTTTTGCTTACCGTACCTTTAACATTGAAAAGTCTTGATCTTAGTATGAAATTGTTCGTTTTTTGTCCAATTTTATGGATGTTAAGACCTGTTTCTTTCTTCTCGTCCCTGTATTGGATGGATGTTGAGATATGTTTCAGTAAAGATGTTAGGATCTGTTCCATTCCTCTCTTCCCAGTATTGTATACAATTCAGATCTGTTTTACTCCACCTCTTCCCAGTATTGTATGAAAAATTAAGATTATTTAATTTCACTCTTCATAGTATTATTTGGATGTCAAGATCTATTTCATAACGCTCGTCCCTGTATTTCATGTAGGATAAGATCTGATTCTTTCCGCTCGTCCCAGTATTGTATGGCTGTTAGAATCTGTTTTATTCTACTCTTCCCAGTATTGTATGAAAGTTAGAACCTGTTTCTTTTCGCTTGTCCCCGAACTGAATGTAATTTGAGATCTGTTTCACTCCGCTCGTCCCAGTATTGTGTGTATGTTAAGATCTGTTTTATTCCGCTCGACCCGTATTGTATGTATGTTAAGAACTCTTTCGATTCGCTCGTCCCAGTATTGTATAAAATAGATCTGTTTCTTTTCGCTCGTCCCAGTATTGTATGGATGTTAATACATGTTTTAGTTTACTCGAATTAGTATTGTAAAGATATTAGGATCTCTTCCATTCCTCTCTTCCCAGTATTGTTTAAAAATTCAGAAGTGTTTCATTCCACTCTTCACAGTATTGTATGAAAATTATGATTATTTCATTTCACTATTCCCAGTATTATAGCAAAGTCTCCCCCTAACCAATTATTTTGTCCTTTAAGCCGGATAAGAAGCGAGATTGATAATCTGATTTAGAAGTCTCTGAATAACCAACTCATTGGTCCTTCGAGCTGGATAAGTAGGGTCGTTGACAATCTGGATTTGAAGTATTCCCTTAACCAATTCATTGGTACTTCAAGCCGTATAATAAGCGAGATTGATTATTTGGTTTTGAAGTCTCCCCTAACCAATTCATTGGTCCTTCGAGCCGGATTACAAACGGGATGGACGATCTGGTTCGGAAGTCCCTGAGGTCAACTGTGGGTTTTGAAACCCAAGACTGATCAAGAATATATATCATTTTGGGTATCAAAGATATAACCTCCTGCCTGTTCCATACACGTACACAACTTTATGATTCCCTTTTTATACATTTTTAAAGTGTACAGGGTATAAAAATAACACTCAAACACACTCAAATGGAAATTTGTCATTTATAATGAATGCGTGGCTAATATCAATAATAAACGAATGAGCACAGATACCAGCACCAATCCTCATCTGCCCACTCATATAAATATACATATGTGTACATATACATATGTGTATTGTGTGTGTCTGTATGTATATCAATCTCTTATTTTGTCGTGCAAAAGCCAAAAGCCAATTTAATGGCCATAATTTTCGTAGCTGTGCGGCTGCCGTGTTGTCTGCGACACAAAATCAAATTTAGTGACATGAAAGCACGTCATGAAATGAAACGAATGACAAGCGAACAAGTTAACAAGAGCACACACACACACACACACACAGTGACAAAGAGAGGGTGATTTGAGTTGTGATGTGATGTGGGGCGAGGCAAGAGGCGGCAGGGCATAAAGACCACCCGCAAAGGCAAAGTGCGCTGAACGAATGTTACATACAAACACACACACACACACACACAGACGTGTGGCAGCGCATTAAAAAACCACACAACACACAAAAATAATACTTTTTTTGTTCGTATTTTGTTTTGGTTTGTTGGCAAACGAGTTCACTGCGCTTCAAAATTGCAAACAATGTCGTTTTTTTTTTTTCTTTTTTTTTTTTTTGTAGTAAGCCGCCAATAAGTTCTTAGTTGTTTGGTTGGTGAAGACAATTTTATTGCAGTTTCAAATGCCATTAAAATTACTTTCAAAATTAAATGTTGCCTAACAATGTATTAAGAAATTGTATTACACACAATAACATAAACTGGTTTACAGTCTCAGAGTTCGGGGAAAAAGCACTGAAAAAGTAGGAAACAATAACTCTTATAACGGGATCGTAAATAATGATTTTTTTTTTTTAAACAAAAATCATCCACTTAGAATCGTCGTGAAGAATTCTAATTATACCAAAATTATTATTTTCGATTATCTCTGCAAATCCGCCATGATTTTTATTTTTATGTTTAACTATATTCCTTAATGCTAATGATTATTTTAAACAATATTTTAAAACTTAAGTGTATAACATTATTTTGAGCAAAAAAAGTAGAAACTCAAAAATAATGATTATTCCACTCAAAAAGAACTCAACAAGGAGTTGCCTTATCATGGAGACTTTGGCGGGTTAATGCATATCCATAATAAGTGAAGCAAGACGATTCTATAAAATCCAAATTAGGGATAAAATAATTTTGAAAAAGTTCTTGATAATCATATTCTTTGAGTTTTATTTTTGCTCGAAAAATTACTCACTGGTAAATGCTCAAGCCCTCAAAATTGTTTAAAAATAATCGTTAATGTGTGAGCCAATTTTAAAAATTAAAAATTTCAACGAATCACCAGAGCCTCAAGTGAAAAGAATCAATTTTGAGCAAATTGGAAAATCCTTACTTAAGTCAATCCTTTCGAACTTGATTTTATAAAATCTGGGATCCACCTTCACCTGACATATTATTGCATATCTTTTTTCATCTGTGTAGGCATTACATCTTTCAGGAACTGTTTATTTTTACTAGCTCTTAGTTTTGAAGGAACAAGCTTTAGTGTTGAAAATGTTCGTACAACTAAGTAAGTGGAATATATTTTAAAAACCTTCCAAAATTGTAAAACATTTTCAATTTATGTTCTCTTGGACAATTTTCGGAGGAATCTATAACATCATTGATAGATTTTATATTTGTTCATTGCTTCCTATTGTTCTTATCTGGGATCTCGGATCAGGGATGTGGGATCTGGGATTAGGGGCCTCGGATCAGGGAAAAGTGATCAGGGATCTGGGATCAGGGATGTATCTCGGATCTGGAATCTCAGTTGAGGAATCTAGGATCAGCGATCTGGGATGGATCTCGGATTAGGGATCAGTGATATGGGATCTCGGGATCTGGGATCAGTGTTCACGGATCTGGGATCAGGGATCACGGATCTGGGATCAGGGATCATGAATATTGGATCTGGGATCAAGGATCAGGGATCTGGGATTAGGTATCAGCGATCTCGGACCTGGGATCAGGTATCTGGGATCAGGGATCTGGGACTGGTATAGGTACACTATTTTCCAACACTATCAAATAACTTTATACTCTTATACAAGAATTCCTATTTTGATTCTGATTCTTCTTTGTAAAGAGCTACGCTCGTACCGTGTGTTCCACTATACACACTGTTTTTTTTTTTTTTTTTTTTTTTTTTTGAATAAGTGGTTTGGTTCGGGTTCAGGTTCGAAGAATCAGAAATGTAGAAGGTTCCGAAGCGAACCGGTTCTTAGGGGTTCGGTTCCGAACCTGTTTGCAGCCTTGGTTTAAATATTGGGCCCCTGTTCCATACACATGTAGATTTATAGTTTGTTTTTGACAGATATAAATGTTAGACAGGTGTTGATCTCTTGGAAATTTTATTACGCCCGACGAAGGTCTTACCATTTAGAGAACTTCAAAGAGATTATAACAAATAATAACGTGAAGGTGCAGGGTCGGGGCTATATGGTGGCGCTATCACTTTCCAATTCAGGTTGTATGCTATCTAAAAAGGATCCTGAATGAGGTCTGTTTAAATATTGGGCACATGTTACCAACACATGTACATTTTATCAGACCTTAAGCATTTTTTTTTTTTTTTTTTTTTTTTTTTTTTTTTTTACAGATTAAAGTTAGACTGGTATTAATGTCTTGGCAATTTAATAACACACAAAGGTTTTACCATTTAAAGAACTTTGAAGAGATTAGAAAAAAAAACAAGATAGTGATAACTTGGGGCTGTAGTTTTCAAAACTGGGGCAACTCTTTCGACTATCGTTGAAAAACATGAGGTTACCCTACTTCACACGGAAAATATAAAATTTGTATATATTCATATAGTATATTGTAGTGCTAGGGGGGGGGGGCAGCGAAAGCGGCGCAGCAGAAGTATTTTTTCTCGTAAGTGGGGGTGTTTTGTTGCGTTGCATTAAATTTTCTTTTCATCGTATTTTCATCTGATCGGAAACGATGTATGGGGCTTGATAGATGATGAATATATGTCTGGTTCGAACAACTCCAAAATTGTGGGATATTCAGTTTTTTTAATTTGCGGGGGGGGAGGGGGCGTGGCAAAAATCAAAAAACTGATTGCTGCAAGTAGAAGAAATATATGTTCCATACACTTCAAACCTCTATCTCTACACTTGGATCTCTTTTCATACGACAGCGGACAGACAGCGCGCGGACAGCGGCAGCTATATGCTCGGTTGTGTGATCGAATATATATACTTATTTTTGGGGTCGGAGATGCTTCCTTTGGCTGTTACATACATTTGCACAAACAATATCTCTTTTTTATAAAAAAAAAAAAAGTAGGTGCAGGGTCGGGGCTATATGGTGGATGGGCCTTCACTTTAAAATTCAGCTCCTCACTTCCACCTAAGAATGTATTTAATATTTGTAGATTTGATCAGACATTATTTTTATAGTTTTTTTTATTTTTTTTATTTTTTAATTTTTAAATTTTTTTTTTTTTTTTTAATTTTTTCTAAATTTTTTTTTTTATATATACAGATATAAAGGTTAGACTGGTATTGATGTCTTGGCAATTTTATAACGCCCGACGTGGGTTTAACCATTTAAAGAACTTTGAAGAGATTGGAACAAATAATAATGTATAGGTGCAGGGTCGGGGCTATATGGTGGATGTGCCATCACTTTTCAATTCAGCTTCGATAATTTTTTATTTTAGTTCCTCTCAATTCAATGTAAGTTGCCCTTAGGTAACAATAAAATTGACAATAAAACCTAAAAAAAACTAAAAAAAAAAAAAAAAAAAAAAAAAAAAAAAAACGGGAGACCAACGAAGAATGGGGTCGAGCCCTGACTTGATGATAAAGCACACCATTGTAGACAGGCAGCATTAATTTTTTCTGGTAAATATCGGGTTTCGATATGGTTTCAGCAGGCTCAAAATAATTTAACCTAAGGTCCCAAAAAAAAAATTTGCTCAAATTTTTATGAAAATTTGTCTAAGTAGCTATTACTTCAGATTTTTCAGGACTTAAAACTTAAAGCTATGGATCCACAAGCAAGTAAGTCACTCAAATAGTGCCGAAAACTTTCCTATTTTTAGTCCTATTTAGCCAAATTATCAGCATAATTTGGACAAATCTTCCAGTATAACCTAAGCTTAAGTTTTTGCTTGACGTTATTGTAAAGAAGCCATTGTTAATGCCCGCTTTGATTCGTTTCAAAAAAGAGATCGTTTTTGTAAGGATTAAGCAATAAATCGCACATATTCCCATGTGTTCCACAAATCGCTTTCGACCCAAAAACGACCCAATTCCCATACGATTTGGGTTTAATACGCTGAGTATGTTAAAATTCCTTTAAAACATGTAGCATCCAAATATCGAGCTTGTTAAGGTGGTTTTTCACTGTTGTATGTGATACACTAGGTAGTTTTCAGGTGTTCTACAAATCCCTTTCGACCCAAAACCGACTCAATTCCCATTCAATTTGGGTCTTTTTTGGGTCGAAAGTGATTTGTGAAACACATGGGATTGCCTTGATTTGATTGTCATCAGGCTCCAAAGGCCGGTCAGTGATTGGTGCGTTTTTCAACTCAAAATCTTTTGCTTATTGAGACTATTAAGTGCCTGGAAAAAGATAATTTCCCTAGCTTTAACTCTACATTTGCTTTCGATATATTCGGTCGGTGTAAACTTTGTTTGTAAATTCAATTTACCTGTGCCTCTCCTCTCTCTCCCTCCCTCCTCTATTGATTGTCGGGGCCAATTTTTTGTATGCATGAAAATATTTGCATAATTAATTTCAAGCGGTGGCAAACACACAAAACATGGCGTATGAGCGATGCCGAGATGTCGAGAGTGCATAAATCAGCCAGCAAAATGCATCTAGAGGCAGACAGTTTTCCCCCAGGCCTGTCCTGTTACCTACCTCCCCCTCCATTTTCCCCTACCCCCAACACAGTTGGGTGAGTGAACCATGCGAACAAATCGATTGTGTCATGAGTTTGGTTGAAAAAAAAAAAAAAAACATTGTTTGGCTTTGTTAAAGCAAGTTTAGCGAGCATTTGTTGTAGTTGTTGTCTTCAAGTTACTTGTTGTTTTCTCTATTCTGTTTGTCTGTTTTGCCGTGCGCGTGACAATTTATTAACACTTCAGCGGCAACAATTGCTGGTTGTTGCCGCTAATTTGCATATGCAAATTGATTTTAATACAAATATGCATGCAACTTGCATAGAGCCCGGAGAGTAAGCTGAACTGAACTGCCTCTGTTTGAACTGGCGCCACACATAGAGATTTAATTAATTATTTTAATTGCCACAAATAATGTGGCACTTAATCAATATGAGTTGTGGTGGCGGCGGCGGCGGCTGCTGTTTAGACTATTTAATGACAGGCACTTTGGCGCGCCCCAGACATTTGGTCACCATGCCACTTGCATAAATTAATAGACCCAAATAGACTCCTAGACCTCTCGGACAAGCGAGATGACTACGACAACGACAATGTCTCTATTCATAGAACGGCATCAGCACCTGGTCATACAGTGGATACGCTGTGGGTTGAAAGAACAAAAAGTCATACTTTCAAAATGGAAAAATATTTGAGAATAAGAGGAACTTATTGTAATAATACTACATACTTTACACAAATATAAATTCCTCGTTAAGTTCGAAGCATTTCTAAACAAGGAAAATCACAATAAACCAATCGATTGATTCGAATCAGAACTTCAAATCAGGGTTCGTAAAATAACACATATTTTTCTTTACAAGCAAGATAATTAACGAAATGAAAATAAAAAAATATTATTTCAGAAAAAAAAAATTTTTTTCATGTTACTAACACGAGCATTTTTGACACGACTGTTCTTTACAGGTGTAAAGAAGGCAGCCCAAATTATTGACATGTCTGTAAATATCAATTGCGTCAAAAATGCTCGTGTTAGTTACATGAAAAAAATAATTTTTTACATATGTAAAATTTTTTATTTTTAAAAAATAATTTTTTCATATGTAAAATTTTTATAAAAATAATTTTTTAAAAATAAAATTTGTATTTTCATGTCTGAAAATAATTATTTTTTACATTGATGTTATTTATCATGGCGTGAAAATAATTTATGTGGATTTTACGAACCCTGCTTCAAATGATATTTTTAGCCAATTGTACACACTTAATGGGCGGTTTGAATTGATCAAACTTATTGGTCCCTGTATTAGCAGTGGGAAGAAAATCTATTTCTCTTATAGAGAAAGTCCGTAGGGTACCCCTACACACACACACCCATCAAACATTTTGTTAAATTTTTAATCACATTCCAGTCCTCAATCTGCTAAAAATACTCATAATATGCTCATTAGCTGATCATAAATTATGCATTCGTCGAGAGAATTTGGTACCCAAGCCGTTACTCTTCTTAAAGGGTCGCTAATAACTCGCTTTTCTGATAAGTTTCGACTCAATTTCACCGTCCAGCTTTAGATTTTGTGAGTTTAACGACATTTTGAGCATATGAATGAGTCATTTTCGAATCTTTTTAAAATCGCACATGAAATTAATCTCTTTTAAATCATTAAGAGAACTCGAATAAAACTCATCAAGGCGAAAAGACTCGAATTTGATCGAAAATTTCATAAAATGCTTGCTGAATTATAACCCAGTTATCTTATCAGTTTCGACTCATTTTGCATCGTCCAGCTCTAGATACCAGAAACAATTTTATGAAATTTCGGAATACATTCGAGTCTTTTTCGACTCCTCAATCCGATTAAAATACTCATAAATGCGCTTATTTTATGATCATAAAATTTACTTTTGTCGAAAGAAAAATGGTACTTTAGCCGCAACTCTTCTTAAAAAGTCGCTTCTAACTCGCTTTTCTAATCAGTCTCGACTCAATTTCGAGTCTTTTTCGAGTCATATTTCTGTCGTATTTCCTATTGTAAGCGAGTCCTTTCCGAGCCATATTTTAATCATATTTCTAAACATTTGCGAGTGCCGTTTGAATGATAAGTATAAGAAAAAAAAGCAATTGCTCTTGATTTTGTTAGTTTAATTACATTTTAAGCATATGAATGTGTTATTTTTGAGTCTTCTTTAAGTCGTACATGAAATAAAACTCATTTGAATCATCTAGTCTACTCGAAAAAGACTAGAAGGTGATCGAAAATTTTCCTAAAATGCTTGCCTTAATATTTCAGATCATATTCGAGGCTTTTTCGAGTCTTCAATCTGATTTAATAGTCATTGTCATTCCTTACGAGTCTCTTTTGACTTGCTTTTCGTACAGTTTCGACTCATTTTCGAGTCGTATTTCTTATCATTTTCAAGACTTTTTCGAGTCATATTTCAGTTGATGTTTTTGAGCATTTGTATGGTCGTTAAATACTTCTCGATGGAGGGTCAACTTCCGTTTCGTGCTCTGCATGTGAACAATATGAGCAATTTAGCTTAGCTACGGCTGTAAGAACGAGCTCTGAGCGAGCGGAGCTTGTAATCACTTGAGAGAGCAAATTTAAAGTCTATCATGCTATCTCTTTTGCTCGCACATGTTTTTTTTGTTTGTGTTATGCTCTCTTGGTGGTTGGTGTATTTAACAATCGCTCTGCTGCGACTCGTGATCAACGAGCAACATGCTCGCTGTGATTCGTGTTGACAAGCAACTAGCTCGCTGGCGAATTTCACAATTTCAATGATGCGCTCATACACAATTGGTATTGGGCTTAAAAAGGCTAAAAGCTTTTGATCGATAAGCTTGCTCGTATCACTTGGGCGATCATTTGGTCGTTAAATACTTCTCGATGGAGGGTCAACTTCCGTTTCGTGCTCTGCTTTCTCTTCCTTCAATCTGTTCGAGAATCAAATAAAGCGCAACAACTCCAATTTGTACGTGAGCTGTGTCTTCTTCATCAAGGACAACTGAGGACCTCATACACGACAAATTTAACTTTATTAAGGGTATGATGGAGTCTGAGGATCTGAGTTCGAGCAAAACGAGGTACTGCAGGTGTTTGGTAGACCATGCAGACAGAAAAGTTGCCTTTAGGCTCTCTATTTTCAGCCTGAAACTGCGGCGTTCAAGTAGAAAAATCAAAGAAAAAAAAAGCTTGCCAGTGGCAACTTTTCTGCTCAAATTGCCGACCCCCTTTTTTCTTCTTTTTTCAACATTTAAATGGTTTTTATAATCATTTACCAAGTTTTTACTGTACCCACGTCCTATACCTCAGTTGTAAATTGTAAAAAAATATAAACTGTCCAACTTGCTGGCAATGGCCACTAACAAACAGCAACAACAACAACAACAACTGCCTTTACTACATATTTATTTGGTCGACTCGTTTTGTTGGCTGCTGCTGCTGCTGCTACTTTTGCTTGTCTTGTCGCCGCGTCTGGTCTGGGGGTCTATAATTAAATTGCCAAAGTGCTGGCAACAATTTTGGCACTTGGTGTTGCTCAATTTAGCAGCAGCAGCAACAACAACAACAACGACAATTGAACACCCACAATTATTGTCAGCTACAATTTGCATTCGTGCGCATAATTTGCCCAAACATTATTCATTTCTTATAGATGCTGGCTCAATATTATTGGCCAAGTGCCAGATGTAAAAGAAATAGGGCGTGGCGCCCCCCCCTTCAAGTGCAATTAAATAAATTGCTTCATTTTAAGCTATTCAAATGGTTGGACGACGAGGCACGTTTATTAACCTTTTGAACTCATTTGAAGCAACTCATCAATTCAATTTTTATAAACACAAAAGAGGGCAGGAGAGGAGGAGAAGCAGCAGCCCCACAAGCGACAGAGAAAAAAAAAAATGCTGTAGAATGGCATAACGATGAAATCTGTGTAGATTTTTTTTTTCTTTTTTTTTTTTACCCAACCGACTTGGACACGGGCTGTGTTGTGCGGCTCTTTTGCCTTTCGCTGCCATCGTCATCATCAGCATCAGCATTGCCGGGGGGAACCAACAGGGGGACAAGTCAGTTGAAACATTTTTCATTTGGCTGCCTTTGCCAGGGAAAACCGCAATTTTTATTATACATTTTTTTTTTTTTTTTCATCTTCTCCCTTTTTTCATTGTTTTTAGTTTTTTTGGTTGTAAGCGCTGCTCAACTTTATTCAGTTCTTATTTTATTTCCGGTCATTAAAAGGCAATCTCGAGAGGTCTCTGTCGTAATGACATTGTCGCCGTAGCAGCTAATTGAAGCTACTTGAGGGGGCGCCCTCTCGGGTTCATTAAATGTGCCAGCGCGAGTAAATTAAGTTATTTAAAGCAAAACACAATTCTCAAGTTGCTTGTTGTTGTTGCTTTTGCTGATTGATGCCACAGAAAACAGTTATGACAAGTGTTAACTTATGTCTAGAAAAATGCAATTAGAAAGTTTCTTTTAGTTACTTAAGCCAACAGGAGTACTCCTCCTCCTCCTCCTCCTATTTTAAGTGCCAAGTGTGTCTTGACCTCAAGTGAAGTAACTCAAAGTGAAGTGTTTCACAAGGTTTTTGGATTCTTGATGACTTGCACTGATGAGGTGAGAATTTTCAAGCAAGACAATACAACTAAATAAATTTTCAAATATTTTAAGTCGAAAAAGAAGCTAGAAAAAAGGTTTCCAACTGAACAAAATGGAAATCAAAATGCAATTTGTTTAATGATGAAGAGACAGAGCTACTCTCTGGGCTATAAAAACTTAGTCAGAAAAAAAGGGCGTTTTACACAGCCTTCAGCTGCACCAGCTAGCGTCAATGCTTGCTTATATTCGACAAAGTAAAAAGCAAATTGGATGGAATTTGAGTGGTCCCACATTATATTCCCGAATAATACCAAATTTGGTCCCCATGGCTGCCTTATAGTTCGCCCTATAACAGGAGAACGATACTACGAAAATTTAACGTATGATATGGGGATGCTTTATCTACATATAAAACTGAATTGTTAATAAAGTTCTTAGGTCCAAAACTATGGTTCCATTAAGAGAAACTCTAAAAATAAAAAGGGTATAGTTTAAGGATAAAATGTATGAATATCTCTTGAGATGAGTTTTTTAGGCCCTGTAATCGGAATCGTTTTGGGTTCTTCTCCGGGCTTTGTCGTTTTGTGGTTTGGCACAGGCCCGTAAAAGAACCCAAAGCTATTCCGATTAAAGGAACCGAAACGGGCCTTTTTTCGAGTTCTTATGCCCGTTTTAGTTTCTGTAGTCGGAATCGCTTCGGGTTCTTCTACGGGCCTCTGTGCTAAACCACAAACTAATTCAGACAGGAAAAATTAATGTGAACCGGCTAAGGTACGGTTAGAATTTTTAAAATTTCTCAGACTGGTATTTTTACCACCGCAAATTTAACTGATGATATATATTTATTTATTTTTTATTTTTTTAAATTTTTTTTAAAAAATTTTTTTTTTTTTTTAAAAATTTTTTTAAATTTTTTTAATTTTTTTTTATATTTTTTTTATATTTTTTTATTTTAAATTTTTTTAAATTTATTTTTTTTAATTTTTATTTATTTTTTTTAATTTATTTTTAATTTTTTTTTTTAATTTTTTTAATTTAATTTTTTTTTTTAATAAAAAATTTTTATTTTTTTTTAATATATATATATTTTATTATTTTTTTTTAATATAATTTTTTTTTTTATTTTTTTTTTTTAATATTTTAAAAATTTTTTTTTATTTTTATAACATTTTTTTAATGTATTTTTAATATTTTTTTTTTTTTTTTTTTATTTTTTTTTTTTTTTATTTTTATATTTTTTTTATTTATTTTTTATATTTTTATTATATTTTTTTTATTATTTATTATTTTTTTTTATTTATTTTTTTTTTAAATTTTTTTATTTTTTTATTTTTTATTTGACCTCGAGCCGGCTAAGAAAAACAAAGTTTATAAACTAAAAAAATGTCACCATCCCAACAACATTTTTTTTTTTTTTTGTTTTTATATATTTTTTTAAATATATTTTTTTTATATATTTTTTTAACATATTTTTATTAATATATTTTTTATTTTTTAATATATTTTTTTTTATATTTTTTAAATTTTTTTTTTTAAATTTATTTTATTTTTTTTTTATTTTTATTTATTTTTTAATATATTTTTTTTTTCATTAATTTATTTAAATTTTTTTTTTTTTAATTTTTTTTTTATATTTTTTTTTAATATTTTTTTTTTTAATTTATTTTTATTTTTTTTTTTATTAATTTATTTTTATTTTTATTTATTTTTTTTATTTTTATTTTTTTTTTTTTTTTTTTATTTATTTTTATTATTATTTTATTTATTTTTTTTATTTTTTATTTTTTTTTTATTTTTATTTTTATTTATTTTTTTTATTTTTTTTTATTTTATTTTTTATTTTTTTTTATATTATTTTTATTTGAAGGACAAATTTTAACTATTTTATATTTATTATATTTTTAATCTTAATATTACTTCCAATTCTAAAAAAATTTTAAATTAATCAAATTCTGACCATAAAGAAATGTTAACCCCTAAAAATATCTTAATAGTTCCTCACTTTCGCATAATCTTGCCTTCAACTCACATTAAATCAAACTCATTTTTCTGAAAAAAAAAAAAAAAAAAAACACCAGAAGCTAAACGGAAAACCAGTTTCATAAAACGTTTTCGAGCCACTAAATCATCTCTAAATTTTATGAAGTTTGCAGACTCTCGTTGACGTTAGATGATGAATTTAAAAACTTGTCCATGGCAGATTAAGTTGCATACAGAAACGGAGAGCGAGAGAGATGGGGCCCAAAATGAATATTGTCAGGGTAGAGACATGGCCATGACAGATTTGCAATTGTGTTGCCAGTCAGGTTGCCAGCCAGCCAGCCAGCCGCATAATCCGCAATACGCGGTGTGTGCTTGTGTGTTGTCTCCCCCTCTTCCAATTCAATTGTCATGGCAAAATGTCAATAAATTATTTATGCGTCACATTAATTGCGTCTGTGTTTGTGTGCTCGCCCCTTATTTGTTGTTTAAAATATTTACCATTATTTATGCACAAAATGACAGTAAATTGAATTTCATTGTTTTAAATGTGAATTTATTTTGTAAATTGTAAATTGAACTAACCAATTTTTTCTCTTTCTCTCTTTTGCAGGTGAGTGTTGCACCGTGTGCCCAATTAGCAAGTAAAACTGAACTACAAAAGCCGCTCAGAGTAAGTCGGGGAAAATTTTAATTAAAAAAGTTTTGCAATTAAAATGATTTTCATGCTACTTTGGAGTTGAAACTCTAAGCATAATAATTTTGTATTTTGAGAATTTAGTGAAAATTTGTGTGGCCTTTTGACACTGGCCAGGACGGGACAGGACAGGACAGGAGTAGAGAAATTTATGTATGCGCCACGCATTTTTGTAATTTTCGGTTTGTGCTTTGCATTAATGAAACATTTCCCATCCCGCCTATATCAAATGTAAAACTTTCCAAACCACAACACACACGCACACACAGACTCACATAACCGCAAACTTTTGGGCTATGAACTGTGGAAACAAACAGAATTGGTTGTTTTTGTTGTTGTTGCCGTCCTGTGTTCGGTTTTGTGGTTTTTATGGCAGATTCTTCTATAGAATTTCATATTAAATTGTATTTTATTTGAAATTCATGTTTGATAATCATATTTTGGTTTGAAAATACATTTTATTTTATATATATAAAATACAAAATGAAATTATGACATGAAATATATAACATGGGCTTTAGCTTATATTATATACAGCAATTGAGAACAAAAGCAAAGATATTTTCACAAAAATCAATACAGTTTTGCTTACGCTTTAACGAAATTTTCAAAGCACTTCTACCACTCCAAGTAAGATACCTTACACATTAAAACATAAGTTTTAAACTGTCCAAAAACGTAGACCTTTAAATTAACAAAATTCGAGCGTTAAAAAAAAGTTTTTTCTCCTGCGGCGCATTTTTTTTTTATTACTTTATTTTGTAATTGTTTATTGTGCAATTTTTGCATTGAATTACAAAATTCGAGCGACTTAAAAAAATAAATTTTTACCTGCGGCGTAATTTGTTTTCTTCGTGTTTTCCGTCGTTTTCTACGAAAATATCTCCTGCGACGATTTTTTGTTGTTTATTGTCTATGATGCAATTTTTGCATTGAATTTCAAAATTCCAGAAATTTGTTTGAAAAAATTTTAACCTGCGGCGGAATTTTTTCCGTGTTCCATCGTTTTCTATAAAGATTTCTACGGCAGCTTCTCTTTTTTTTTTTTTTTTTTTTTTTGTATATTGTTTACGTTGCAATTTTTGCATTGAATTATAAAATTCGAGAAATTTGTTAAAAATCAATTTTAACCTGCGGCGCAATTTTTAAAATATTCATTTTATTACATTACCTTCGACAAATGGACACCTTCATTAATAGTATTCTCCATTCTTGGGTCATTTATGCATCCAATGGACAGGAAATTTCATGTATTCTTGCTTGTGAAAGTGAAATTTTCCCAAGTTCTTCGAAAAAATTTTTTTTCTTCAGTATAATACTATATTACCCTAAAAAAGTCCATCAATTCGTCCGTTCTCAGAACAAACATCCATGTTCGACACTTAATAGTTTCTCCAAGTAAATTCTTCATAATTCGCGGAAGACCTTTTCTTTTTTTTCTTTTTTTTTTTTTTTCTCAAAATTTTTGGTAAGGATACTTTTATCTTTCTGAAATTGAACTGTTTGGTTTTCCCCATTCCGTTATGGAACTTAAGGCATCGACCACTGCTATTTTCCAACGAACTCTGTTATTAGCCCTTGCTTTGAGTTCTCCCCAGCTTTATCCGATGCAGCTCGATTCGATGCTCTTTTCTAACGACTGTGCTTCTCCAAGTTTCTTTGGGTCTGCTTGGTACCCAACGAATTCCGTCTAGCGCGTTCCATTCCATTGCCTTCCCTGGATGATGTTCCCGCTTTTCCCCAATGTATGACCTATCCAGCTTTACTTCATTCTGTGTCTTAATATGTCGACCTTCGCCTCAAGCTCGTCTCGAGATATTAGATTGGCACATCATGGCTTTACCGGTAGCTAGCGAAAGGGCTTAGCACTGGTGGTTTAAAGAATCGCTAGTTAGAGTAGCACGTCTTGGCTTTACAGGAAGCTAGCGAAATGGCTTGCCCCTGGTGTTTTAAAAATCGCTATTTAGATAAGGTAGCTAGCGAAAGGGCTTACCACTGGTGGCTTTAAGAATCGCTAGTTAGAGGGGCACGTCTTGCCTTTACTGGTAGCTAGCGAAAGAGCTTACCACTGGGGGTTTAAAAAATTGCTGGTTAGAGTGGCATGTCTTGGCTTTACCGGAAGCTAGCGAAACGCCTCACTACCGGTGGCTAGAAAAATCACTAGTACCCAGTGGTCAATTGCCATCACCCGAAACTTACAGGTGATTTGATCTTTCATGTCAATCCTGTCTAAACTATAGACAAAGTCCCCGTACAACAATACGTTCTGAATAAATTATCACAAAAATAAAAAAAATACTTAACTTTACGATGCAGTTGTCAGATTTGATCTGCTTACCATATAAAAGCAAGTCCACTTATGACAACAATCAAATTTACAGACCATAAAAATGTACACTTAAACATAGAACATAGAAAAGAATTTAAAAAGCTCACTTCTCGTTTTTCTCAAACCAGTTTCAAGGGGTTCGGGGGTCCATGGCAACACTTTCGCCAGGGCGGCACACTGCATGCAATAAGCATATTTCATTCAAAGTGCACAATCTGTCGCCTGTCTATTTATCACGAAGTACAAACCATATGAAGTTTTTGACACCATTAGCATTTTTGTGTTTTGTGGAGCAGTAATAAAAATTCAAATGAAAATAAACGAAATTTGAATTTCATTACGCTCCTCGGTCCAGACTCTTGGCTTTCTTTTCCATGAGCGCTGGCCATAAAATTTATGACATTTCGCACATTTGGCATACCAAAACGAAATTCAAGCCAAAATAAGCAAAAGCACACACACACACACACACAGTCGCATAAAACTGTCAGAATTACGTGTGAAAAATGTGCGCAGCAAAAAAAAAAAAAAAAAAAATCATACATAAAGCGCGTAATTTCAATGGAAATTTTGGGCACGTCAAAGCCACCCGCCCTCCTACCCTTGTGCTGCCCTCAATCCTTATGCAAACACTCTCTGAAATTTATAAACAAACAAGTTAATTTGTTTTTATTTAACGGGGAGAAAAAAAAAAAATATTGCACTGAAAGTTTTACCACTTGAAAATCGATTTAGTTTGCGGTTACCCATCCACCCCACCTCTCTCATTTCATACCCCTTCAAGCGTACACACACATATAATTAACGGCCCCCAAAGGCGGCATCATCGACGGCGACGACGCCGTCGGCGGGGCAAAACACCCATGTGTCAAACTAAATAATGTCGACAGCTCAAAACGAAAAATTTTCTATAAATACACACAGCAATTTAAAATTGTTTGTTTTTCGCTTAAAGAGTTTAACAAGACTCTACGAATACCCTGAAAAATGAAAAAAAAAGGTTCAAATTAACATATATATAGGGTGGCTAATGAATGTTGCTACATTAAGAAACTTTAATTACGCTTTTTTAAATTTAAATAAATTATTTTAAAAGCCGTGTTGTTGATTGCTACATTTTCCCAATACTGGTAGCTAGCGAAAGACTTACCACTGGTGGTTAGAAAAATCACTCAATCACAATCAATCAAAAAACCTGTGGCTAGCGAAAGAGCTTACCACAGGTGTCTTAAAATATCGCTAGCCGTAGTTGATACACGTTGATTACTGAGCTGAAAAGAAGAAAAAGGTTCAAATGTAACAAATATATAGGGGTGGCTAATGAATGTCTGCTACATTAAGAAACTTTATATTTAAATTAGCTAGCGAAAGACTTACCACTGGTGGTTAGAAAAATCACTCAATAGCGAAAGAGCTTACCACAGGTGTCTTAAAATATCGCTAGTTAGAGTGGCGCGCCTTGGCTTTACCGGTAGCTAGCGAAAGGGCTTACCACTGGTGTTTTAAAAATCGCTAGTTAGTTAGTTAGTTAAGATCTTTTGTACCCTTTAGAGTAGAGTATTTCTTGTGCTATCTCATGATCAATGCTGGCGTATGCGTAATGTAAATTTCTAAAAAGCAAATAAATATTCCGAGGCGCATTGGGCAATAAATGTTGTTGAATTTTAAGCGAAACATTGAATTTATCATACACAGAGATATATATATATATATATATATACTAGATATACCTTTATGAGTTATTGCGCCCGAGGCCGCCTCTAAAATAATAAAACAAAATAAACAGAATACAAAAACAAAAATGAAAACAAACAAAAAGTGATTCGAAAAAAATATTTATTCGTTTTGTTGTATTTATTTTGTACGCATTTAGCTTGTCTAATAAAATTTAATTTTATTACTACAAAATGCGGCGAAAAATTGTTTGTGCTACAAATTGGCGTTGCTTCTTTCAGCTACACCCCCTCCTGCTGTGTTTTTTTTTTTTTGTATAATTTATTTAAATTTGTTTGTCTTTTGCTTTAGTCATTTAATTTATACATTTTTTTCTTTTGTCTTTTCTGGCTTGTGTGTTAAATTAGTTGGCAAAACAACATACAAGCAAAACTTGAGAAATAAATTAAAATCACATGAAAAAATCTGTTCCTTAAACAAATTCCGCAAATTTTCGACTGTGTCACATTTGCATACCACACTTGACATTTTCTATGTGTGTGTTGTGTGTGTGTTGTGCGTGGGCCACAGTTTTTTAAATAGCCCACAGAAACGGTTGTGTTTTTTGTTTAGGTTTATTTTAAGATGTACAAAACGAACTTAATTTTAATTTGAAACAAAAAGTTTGTGGGTGGGTGGTCTGTTTTTGGGGGTTGTGGTAAATAGAAAAAACAAACTTTGACTGTCACTTCACAAGCCAAACATTTATCACTGCCAAAAATTTTGTTTGGTTAAGAGTTTGGGGGGGGGTGGCCACATACGACTAAGCTGACCTTTCGTTGACATTTTCGGCCCGTTGGCTTGATGGCAAAGTTTTCACTGGAGTTGAAAGAATATACAAAACTTTTGTTGTTAAACAAAGAAGCTTTCAACTTCCTTTGAATGACAAGCTTAAAATCTTGATAGATCAAAGCCAAAGCAAAGGCATAAAGATTAGATTATAACACATATTGAAAAACCTTAAAATTGAGATAATAAGAGAAAGGGTAAGGATGCAGAGTTGAATAAAGCCTGTGCGCATTTGAATTTGTAATATACGGAGGCATAGGTCGGGCATACCAATATACACACCAAACAATCCAAGCATTTCTTACTTCTTTTATATGGGGTTGTTGTTGTTTGACAAATAATTTATTTCTTATATATTGGTGTACTGCTATCCCTGATATAGAACAATAAGGTATTAGGTGAGGTTTATCAACCATTAATGTGAAATTTTCTTTATAATTGAAACTATATTCAGCCATGTTCCGAATTCCACTTCCACAAATTGTTTTTTTTTTGATTTAAAACGGTTTTTGAACCAGATTTAGTCTTCAAATCAAAAACTTTTTGTGGAAGAGGATTAAG
Source organism: Lordiphosa mommai (assembly GCA_018904225.1). NCBI lineage: Eukaryota > Metazoa > Arthropoda > Insecta > Diptera > Drosophilidae > Lordiphosa > Lordiphosa mommai. Next base: position 18,678 of record JAEIFT010000487.1, on the reverse strand, counting down.
AACATGGCTAAATATCTTTATATCTTTCAAAAACAAATGCCTAATGAAGAATATCTAGAAAATATGAATACTTTAAGGTACTAAAAGGGTGATTTTTAAAGCGTACGAATAAAACCACTCAACTTGCATCATATATTCAAAATTTTTATTGGAAACGATAAATTGGCCTTTGCCATTTACGTTTTAAAGATAACTTCATGTTAATGTTGTCCGCGGCTCCGTTTTAAATGGTCCATTCGGTAGGTCCAATTTTGCTGAACACAATTTTTCGATAAAACAGCGGATTTTCATGGAGCTGTTCTAAGGCCAAAAATTAGACGTTGTGGTAGGTCATTCGACTTCAATTCTTGCAGAAGTTGAATTTTTTGTTTTCAAATCCAAATCGACGTGTCAAATTTCCTTGTGGTTGAGTAATTCGATTGTTGATTATCGTTTTGGTCTTTGATCTTAAAAAAATACACAACGAGAAGGCAAAGCTAACTTCGTCTGCGCCGAAGTTTTAATACACTTGAAAAACTTTACTCCAACTGATTTAACTGGAAAAATATATATAGGATAAAGATATCAGATATTCAAAATTTTTAAATCATTGATATTAAAATTTTGATACCATAAAAAAAACTTTTCTTAGTAAAACACATTTTCCGACCGATCGGTCCTACACAAAAAAAAACGAGAAGGCAAAGCTAACTTCGACTGTGCCGAAGTTTAAATACACTTGAAAACGTTTACTCCAACTGATTTAACCGATAAAATATATAAAGGATATAGATATCAAATATTTAAAAAATTTTAAATCATTGATAAGAAAGATTTGATACCATAAAAACAACTTTTCTTAGTAAACCACATTTTCCGACCGATCGGTCCTATGGCAGCTATATGCTATAGTCATCCGATTTTGATAAATTTTTTTCCAAATTGCGTAAAAGCATATAAAACAAATATATACCAAGATTAAGGACGTTACGATAGAAAACAAAAAGTTTTCCTCACTAAAACTAGTTTTAGACCGACCGTTTATATGGCAGCTATATGCTATAGTCTTCCGATTTTGATAAATTTTTCCAGAATTACGCGGAAGCATATAAAACTAATACAAACCATGATTGGTGAAGCTACGATGGAAAACTAAAAGTTTTTCTCACTAGAACAAGTTTTTCGACCGACCCTTTATATGACAGCTATATGATATAGTCATCCGATTTTGATAAATTTTTCCAGAATTATGTGGAAGCATATAAAACTAACATATACCAAGATTAGTGACGCTACGATGCAAAACAAAAAGTTTTTCTAACTAGAACTAGTTCTTAGACCGATCATTCCTATGGCAGCTATATGATATAGTCATCCGATTTTGATTAATTTTTTCAGAATTATGTGGATACATATAAAACTAACATATACCAAGATAGGTGACGCTACGATGGAAAACAAAAAAGTTTTTCTCACTAAAACATATTTTCCGACCGATCGTTCCTATGGCAGCTATATGATATAGTCATCCGATCCGGCCGGTTCCGACATATTAGTTGCGTGCAGTAAAAAGAAGACTATGTGCAAAATTTCAGCTCGATAGCTTTAAAACTGAGAGACTAGTTCGCGTAGAAACAGACGGACAGACGGACGGTCGGCCAGAGCGGGAAATTGATATTTCTATGCGTTACAAACTTCTGGGCAAAATTAATATAAAAAATTTAAAAAAAAAAAAAAATTGTAAAAAATCACATTTTTCAACTTTGGCTAAAAAGTATTGTAATTAAACATTTTTCTTTTGATTTTACCAATCTACACGTAAAAACGACATTTTAATCAACTGCGTAATTGTTTGATTTTAAAGATACTTTTGCCTTCAAATTACAAGTTCACTTTTGATTTTCATAGAATCAAAATGTTCGTAATTTTGATCAATTATGTGCGATTTTTATCGAGTCGATATGCTAAAAAATAACAAAAAAAACCCTGGTCGGCTACCACCACCAGCTTAACATGTGCTCTGCGCTCGGTTCTTTCGCGAGTTTTCAATTTGAGTGCAGGCGTTTGTCTTTCAGTGTCCCAGAGGTCGTGTGTTCAAGTCCCAGACAAGGTAAAGATTTAATAATATTATAAAAAATAAAAAATTTCAGATACAAACGAATTCAAGTTCAGCATCGGGGAAAGAGACCGACTTTGTTTGTAAAGGTTGGTTGGTGTGTGGTGTGTGTGTATAAAGAAAACTGTTTCACAAAATTTTTTATTTTTGTTTTTATTTCAAAAGTAAAACACTTTAAAATCAAAATGGAAACAATTTTGAAAATCAAAAGTGGAAACCATTTATTTTGAAATGAAAAATTGTTGGGTGAAAAACAAAATGGGAAATTGGCGGATTTACCAATGAAAAATGTCGAATTTACCAACGTTTTTTTTTGTGTATGGCAGCTATATGCTATAGTCATCCGATTTTTGATAATTTTTTTCAAAATTATGTAAAAGCATATAAAACTAATATATACCAAGATTGGGGACGCTACGATAGAAAACAAAAAAAAGTTTTTCCACTAGAAGCAGTTTTGACCGACCGTTTATATGGCAGCTATATGCTATAGTCATCCGATTTTGATAAATTTTTTCAAAAATGTGTGGAAACATATAAAACAAATATATATTACGATTGGAAACGCTACGATGGAAACCAAAAAGTTTTTCTCACAAAGACTTATTTTTCGACCGATCGGTCCTATGGCAGCTATATGCTATAGTGATCCGATTTTAATACATTTTTCCAGAATTATGTGGAAGCATATAAAACTAACATATACCAAGATTAGTGACGCTACGATGGAAAACAAAAAAGTTTTTCTAACTAGAACTAGTTCTTAGACCGATCGTTCCTATGGCAGCTATATGATATAGTCATCCGATCCGGCCGGTTCCGACATATTAGTTGCGTGCAGTAAAAAGAAGACTCTGTGCAAAATTTCAGCTCGATAGCTTTAAAACTGAGAGACTGGTTCGCGTAGAAACAGACAGACGGACAGACGGACAGACAGACGGACAGACGGACGGACGGACAAGACGGAATGAACTAGCTCGTCGTCCTGATCAAGAATATATATAGTTTATGGGGTCGGAAATGAATATTTCTATGGTTTTAATATATATTTAAATTTAATAAAAAGGCTTCGGATAACCATACAGCTATCTCAGCAGATTCAAATGGTTTTCGGCACCCAGCTGGTTGCTTGTTTTACACTCTGAGAATAAAAGTAGATAAATTTATACTTGAATCAAGAATTTACCATGTAAAATGAACAATTCGTAATCCTAGAGCAAAATTCATGATTGATATGAATTTTATATGCCGCATTTTCTTTTCGATTGTAAGCAAATGCGGCACCCATCTGTTATATCAGGAAAAAGAGAGTTTTAACTGCATTTTCTTTCCGATTATAAGCAAATGCGGCACCCATCTGGTTGCTTGCTTTACCTCGGAGAAAAAATATATAGATTTATACTTGAATCAAGAATTTACCCTGTAAAAATGAAAATTACGTAATCCTTGAGCCAATTTCATGTTTGATGAATTTTGTATGTCACATTTTCTATTCCAGGCGTAAGCAAATGCGGCACCCATCTGTTATATCAGGAATATAAGTTTTAGCTGCATTTTCTAACCGATTGTAAGCAAATGCGGCACCCATCTGGTTGCTTACTTTACACTCGAAGAAAATATCAAGACTTACATACTAGAATCTAGAATTAAATATGTCAAAAGTAAAATAAGAATGAAAATTTGTTACTCCTAAAGCCAATTTCTTGATTAATATGAATTTTGTATGCCGGATTTCCAGATTTAAAAGTTTTAATAGGCTTGCTCTTACCATTCAGTGAGAAAGTCTGAATTGATTTTGTTTCACTTTTTTCTGACTGTACTCTAAGATAATTCCATTCATTCCACTTTCTTGTAAATTATACAAATCATTGATTTTGTTTATAATAAATTTTCTACTGACATTGAAAGTGTGAAAAATGTATTTCATTGCCAAATGAAAAAAGATTTCCGTTTTCTTTTTTTGCTTTCTCATTGCATAAATCAGCGCCATTTGCTAATGATGATGCATCTAGAGTACACTGCATGTTTTTTGTTTAGTAAATTGTCTTGATTTGCATAGTAAATTGAATCAAAAAGGAAAATAACTTGCACAGGGTATAAATAGGTGTGGCCTTTGGGCTTTGGGCCTCAGTTGCTAAACTTTATTTTTCGATGCTGGCCCACAAGTTGATGAGTTGCCTGCTCCTCTGCGGGGTTAGTTTTGTTAAAGATTTAGTGATTACACCCAATCAATTCAATTCAATTCGCTTCACTTCAACAGCTCAGTCAGGCCTTCTCCACGGATATTTGCAGTTTTGAGAATGTGGCCTTGCATAAGGAAATGCTTGACTTTACGGGTCAATTGGTATTGAAAGTAACACAATCGATGCTATTGACAGCCACCAAAATCTTTGCCCTGGTCATTGAAGAATTGAGCTATATGGCCGATAGTAATGCCTTATTGCGGGTACGTCTCAATTTGCTAAGTCAGCATATTGAGGCAATTGAATCAACGCAGGTATTGGAACTGAAAGAGTTTACTCTATCCGCCGACTTGAGTGTGCTGGCACATTTCTACGATCGAAGAGTGAAAATTGAAACGGATCCGGCTGCTGTAATACCCCAATTGGCCCGACTGTGTAATAATGTGCTCAATACGGATAATGCCGGCCGCCGATTCAACACGAAATCAACGAGAGCAACCAAACGTAATGCCTCACTGGAAGATGATCTAATTGCCCAGTCTTTGGCTCGAAATGGCATGCCTTTGATGCGTACCGTAATGAGTGCACATTTGGCCAAGTTTTTTGAGGATTACGATAGCCACAAAGTGCCGGCCATATTTCGTGAGACGCCCTACATTTTACGCTGCTGGACAGATCGAGAATTTATAACACTTTATAATCGATTAAGGGAATCGTCGTCATCGGAGGCAAATCGTTTGGAGAGAGCGGTATCCATTACCTTTGCGGTGCTTTATAATCGTTGGTAGGAAAGAAAATATCTCAGAAATTAACTTGGAATATGTTCTAAAGATTGAATGAAGTTTTATAAAAAGCAGGGATTAATCCCGAAACGAATATCGGTTCCGGTACGTACCGAAATGAGACTTTCGGTTTTCGGTTCCGATACGGTACCCAGATTTTCATTTCTGTATACCGGTTCTCGTACCGGTACTAGTATAATTTTTTTTAATATTCATGAAATTTATAATTAATTATATATTCATTTTAAATTATTTCATGATATCGAAAAAAATTAATAAATGTAATAGAACTAAAAAATTTATTTTTAAAAATATTCCAGAAAAAAAGTTTTTTTATATGGGCATTTCCATTATGTCGAACTGGACCTTCGTACACTTTTGAAGTGGAAAAAAAGTAAAAATAAAACGTATTTTTGATTTGACAAAAGGCTTAACTTATTGCTCTTAATTGGCCCTACAATAGGTGCTTAGGTTGATTTTGGGCAATTAATTTTTTTTCAAGATAATAACAAAAAACCAAGGCATTCGAACGGGACAAAAACAGAAGTGGTTTTTGCGACCAACAATTGACAACCCGTTTTTAGCGAATCCTGAGGCAATATTTCAATCTGTTAAATTTAAGAGCATTGCACATTGATGACACTTAAAAACGGTTTTGATTTTACCCAAAATAAACTTATACATTTCTTAAAATTCAATTTTAAGCACTTTCGCACGGGACATGTCGTATGGGACATTTTCTTCCGTCATAATAAAAATGTTATTTCAGTAACTCTTTTAAGGAAATTATATATAAATAAGCGGAGTTAAAATGTTTTTAAGTCAACAAAAGATTTCAATGTATTCATTTTCGCATAATAACAAAAAAACAAAACAATTTTTTAAATATTGTATCGTACTTTTACTTTTTTCTCTACCGTATGCAGGCTCTCTAAATTTTTTTCGCCGCCGTTTTTGCTCATTTAGATATAAAAAATAAAAAACTATGATTTACAAAAAAAAAATCATTCATGTAAGAAAAAATTTTGAATTTCACACTGACGATGTCGCACGGGACCAACTTTATATAAGTACCCAGATCACAAATATTCTCATTTTTCAGCATGATTCTTTTTATTTGAATTGTATTAAAAATCACTATTTGTACTCAATATTGGATAAGCCTTCCACATGTACTTTTGACGCACAGATAACAAATGTTGTTTTTCAATGTCGCACGGGACATCGAAAAATGCGATGATGCAAATCAAAAAATTACGTTATGTACCAATCGCATAGTCTCTTTTGCATTTTTATTTGACTCTTTGTATCCTTGGAAAGATTTAAGAATGCAAAAGTCAAAGCATAAAGAAAGACATTAAAGAACAATTATCAAAACAAAAAGTGCAGGGGATATATCATACTGAGAATAGTTGAGCTTGCGCGACTTTGCTTTTGAATATCTCGAAGTGGGTTATGAATAAATGTAAAATTAGTTTATATTAGTTCAATTTGACTGTTTTCCTATGAAAATATCATAAAGCAAAGGGTTTTGAAAAACTTTAAAATTGTTGGTCTCGGTGGACCTTTTGGTGGAAATGCCCATATCTTTTTTATTTTTGGACGAACAATTTCACTATTTCAGCGCTTCCAGTTTTTTTCATAAAGCTGACAAATATTTCTTAATAATGGTTCGAAGTATTCCGATTTAAGATCTGCCGTATCTCCGCAAAAAATAGTAAAGTACTGAAATATCAGGTGTATCAGATCCAAATACTCAAAAACAGTTGGAAACATCTGAAAAATCTGCTTCAGCTTTTCCTTATATTACATTTTTCAAAATATTTAAACAGAATTTTTTTAGGACGATATTGGATTTAAATCAACTTCATTTCTAAAATTTATATTATCATTTTTTGAACATTTCTATATTTAATTATAGAGGATTAGACTAAGAAATCCTTATATTTACCAAAGAAAAGTTTTCCTGCGTCGCTGTTTCAGAACAGCTTTACATCGAGTAATTTTTTTTGACAATTGAACCGCATCTGACTATATCTATAGCTAGAACGATCGTTAAGAATAGTTTTAGTGAGAAAACTTTTTTTTCATGAGGTTATCTTGGTATATGTTAGTTTTATATACAAATTTGGAAAAATTATCAAAATCGGATACATAGCATATATATAGGACGGTCAAAATAGTTTGAAACTTTTTGTTTTCTATCGAGCTTCACTTATCTGGTATATTTAGTTTATGCTTTTATTATTTACAAGATATTACGGTTATAGTTTAGTGGTTAATAATATATAGTATTATTTTACATAATTGAAAAGTTCAAAATCGGATGATAAGAATTATGACGATCGGGATTTTTACTAAGAAAAGTTTTTTTAGTACAAATTTTATTATCAATGATTTAAAATTTAAAATGATACTATATTAAATTATCGGTTAAACAGTATAGTTTTCTGTTTAATAAGATTTTTCCTTTCTTTTCTATATCTTAAATAGAGAATTTGTTTCTGGTTAGTCTTAAGACTTTTTCCTATTTTACCAGTTGAAATATTTATTTGAAATAATCATAATTCAATCAAATGAATATTAAGAAACCGAAACAGTACCCGGTACAAGCGTTTCGGTATGGTTCCGGTTTTTTCGGTTCCTATTATAACGGTTAACGGTTTTCGGTTCTCAAAAAATTTTGAATATTGGTTCCGGTTTCGATTCCGGTACGTGTCTTGAAACGGTTTATTTCGGTTAACTGTTCCGGTTCCGGTTACGGTATTATTCCCTGATAAAAAGTTAATTGATAATTTGTCCACATTTCATTTGATTTATGGCACATTGTAAGGAATTATGTGTGTGTGTGGTGTGGGGGGACTCTCGTTTATTTTCTAATTACATAAAAATTGTTCGCCCGAGTGGCAATAAAAAATTAAAACGTAAGCAAAGTAAAGGTGGGGCGGGGGGGAAAACTTTTATGTGCCCAGACATGAAATAGAAATGAATGTACACATTTTGCTGCTCGTCGCCTTTGGTGTTCTCTTCTTTCCTTTCTTTTTTTCACAAAACTTTTCCCTTGAGTTCACTTAACTACTTCCTTCTGCCTGGCAACACAAAACTGAAGCACACTTCAATTCAATTTTGTACGCCAACTTGGACTTGCCTTGACTCTGCCTCTGCCTCCTTCAAAGAGTCTCCTTTTTAAGCCTTTCGAGCCAAATCACTGCAAAACTACTCGAAGAAGAAAATATATTTTTCAAGTTGTGTGTGTGTGTGCGCTTTTTCTAGTGTTTTACAGTTGCCCTTTTCGGTAGTGTGTGTGGGATGGTGGGGTACTACTTCATCACATCCTCAGGCAAAAAGTTATCCAAATGTTGGCACACAGCCCAAGCGGATGACATTGTTGACTGTGTCTGCATTTGTCGCAGTGTAGCACCGCCCACGCGCCACCACGTCTTCGTTGCCGTGCTTACTTTGCTTGCTTGCTGCTTAATTTGATTTTCACAAGTTGGCAACGACAACTGCTGCTGCCGCCTGCCCCAGCCACTTCTGATTTACATATATTTAAACGTGGCAGTTGGAGTTGTGCAGCACAAAAAACTTTCTTGTGGGCGTCAACTGATTTGGCAGAGCCAAAACTGTTGGAGCCAAAGTAAAAGGCAAATAACAACAACATCAGCAACAGAAAACTCATCAAACTTAAGACTACTGTGTATGTATGTATATACCTACATGTATGTATTCCCTGGGTGTTTATCTACTCTATTTAAGACAAAAATGTTGTCGTTGCCTTTTTGGGAATGTCGTGTGCCCTTAGTAGTTAGATATACCTTAAAAAAGTCAATTAGCGTACCAGAAACCACTAGTGAAAGCTTAAAAACACACGTTTATAAGCACTTCTAAGGGTGTTTCTAGTAAGTCCCCATTTTCACTCCAATTTAGGAGCCTTTTATATTGGCTGGAAACCAACACGAGCATTTTTAACACTAATATAAATTATTTGATTTGCTGCGTTTTGAAAAAAAAAAAAAAATCCGTAAAAATTTTATCCACCTAATTTTTTACATGTGTGTAAATCTGTTTCACCTCCGTTTGTTAGCAACTCAACCTCACTTGAATACTTGAATACAGCAACAAATTAGACACAAGCAACTGTCACGTCCACACTTGTACAAATGAAAAGTAAAAAAAAATCTTCAATGTTTTTTTACAGGCGTGTAAAAAAATTGTGATTTGAAAAGAAAAAATCTTTAATTTTTTTACAGACGTTTAAAATAGTGTAAATTGAAAAGAAAAAAATCTTAAATTTTTTTACAGGCGTGTAAAAAATTGTGATTTTTTTTTTTTTAAAATTATTATTTAAAATAAAAAATTTTATTCTTATGTTTAAAAAAATTATTTCACACGTGTGAAAATAAAAATTTGTATCATTCTATTAAACGGAGGTAGTCAGAAACTTGACCTCATTTGAATAAAAAAAATAAGACTCAAGCGACTGTCACGACGTCCATACTTGTATAAATGAAAAGAACAAAATTTACAAATTTTTTACAGGCGTGTGAAATTAGGATTGTCAAAAATGCTCGTAATTATATACATGAAAAAAATAAATATTTTTCTAATGTAAAAAAAATATTTTACCCGTGTGAAAATAAAAAATTGTATCAGTGTTTTACCCACGTTTGTCAGCAACTCGACCTCACTTGCATGAAAAAAATACAAATGAGACAGAAGCGCGTCACATACACACCAGTACATAGGGAAAAAATTCGATGCATATTTTACAGGCGTGTAATTTTTTTTTTTTTTTTTTTTGTAAATTTTTAAAACATTGTTAAAAATGCTCGTCTTAGTTAAAAGAAGAAAAAAAAAAAAATGTTTTTCTTAAGTAAAAAAAATATTTTACACGTGTGAAAATAAAAATTCGTATCATTGTTTCACCCCCGTTTGTCAGCAACTTGGCCTTACTTGACTATAGAAAAAAATGAGATTCAAGGGTCACGTACACACCAGTACATAGGGGAAAAAATTTCTATACACACATATGAAAAAAAAAAAAAATTGTCAAATTTTTACAGGCGTGTAATTTTTTTTTTTTTTTTTTTTTTGTAAATTTTTTAAAACGTTTTAAAAAATGCTCGTCTTAGTTAAAAGAAGCAGAAAAGAAAAAAATGTTTTTCTTTAAGTAAAAAAAAAATATTTTATACGCGTGAAAATAAAAATTCGTATCATTGTTTCACCCCCGTTTGTCAGCAACTTGGCCTTACTTGACTAAAGAAAAAAATGAGATTCAAAAAAAAATGAGATACAATATGAAAAAAAAAAAAAAAAAAAATGTCGAATTTACAGGGTGAATTTTTTTTTTTTTTTATAGTACATAGGAAAATTTTTTAAAAAAACCATATAAATAAAGATCGATTAATAATTTCGATAGTTTAACAACTTATGCTTATGTGGTAAAATTTATAAATAAATCCAAGCTTTGGCTTTCTTAACTGTTATACAAAAGAAAAAAAAAAAAAATTTCGAATTTTTACAGGCGTGTGATTATTATTTTTTTTTATATATCAACAGGAGTGTCAAAAATGCTTCTTAAAATGCATTAGTTACATAAACAAAATTTTTTTATTATGTAAAAAAAAATTTTTTTACACATGAGAAAATAAAAAATGTCAAAACTTATATAAATAAAGTATCGATTAATAATTTCGATAGTTTAACTGACTTGATGCTTATGTGGTACAATTTATAAATTAAGCCATCCATCAGCTTTTGGCTTAATCATTAACTTGTCCATTAACGCCTACATCATCATCATCAGCATTATAATCAGCATTATCATTATCATATGTCAATTAGCTGAATTGGGTTGGGTAAAACAGAAATGAAATACACAGAGTTGTGTGTGTGGAGGGAGGGGGAAAAGCGGGGGGTTTAATCATTAAGCAAAGGCCAAAAACATAAAAGGCGCAAAGGGGCGCACTAATTAAAATTACAACAAAGCAGCGAATAAGAGACAGAGAGAGAGAGAGAGAAAGCAAAAAGGAAAGGCCACAATGGATAAGCAATAACAGGCAACAACAACAACAACAGCAGCTGGCGACAAACACACAAAAAGTAATTGAGTTGGAAAAAGGACAGACCAGGCAGGCCACCCCCAGCCCACATTTCGCCACGCTTGGGGTGTGGCAGGGGCGTTTAAATTAATGATGAGCTTCCTGCTTTCAGTGGGGGGGGGAGGGACACTTTGTGCCTATAAAATTGAATTAAAAAATGTTATTGTTAATTTGCAATATGCACATAATTAAAGTCAACTTTAAAAGCTGATTTGCCGCTTGACTTGGCTCTAAAAGAGAGAGAGAAAAAAAAACAGAAAGAGAGAGAGAGAGAAATGGCTGTGGGGTTTTATGCGCGCATTTCACATTTTATCAGGCATTACGTATACGACCCGAGTGCTGAGCTTAGCGCCAGGGCAAATGTGTAAAGGAAAGGGGAGCGGCCAACCACAGTCAGGGCATATCCTGTATATATACACTTTTTTTTTTTTTTTTTTTTTATGCACGTTCACTTCTCGTACATGGCATATCCGGTTTGTGCAGGGAGAAGGAAGCGAAACGTGCTACGGCAGCTGGAATTTACAATGGCAGGACTCTGGCGCACAAATATAAAATATCCTGCCAGCTTGTGTGGCGCTTCCTGTGTAACCAACCAACCAACCCACCAACCCACCCTCTTGGCCCAGAGGCTGACGTTTATTTTGTCGCAGAGTTCTTCTTTTTTGTTTGTTGCCGCCCTTGTTATTGTTTTTGCAACCAGAAGCCATCATCAGGAGCACAAAAATTTAAACTTAAATTATGCCTTAAAAAAAAAATGTCCCTTTTAATAAAGTCATACGCAGTTTCTTACAAAATTTGCAAAAGTGTAAGGTAAACACATATTTCGCCTTTCTTCCTTCCTTTGTTCAGTCAAAGTAGTTAAATAAACGCACGCGTGGCAACACAAATGAAACGTGACGAGTGCCGACAATTGCACCCCCACCCCCCTTTGAAACAACAACAAATCCCCCTGATCCCCAGCCATGCACGTGCCTCGCACTTTAACCCCATGTTACTTTGTGTGTCCTGTCCCTGTGTCCCTCTGTGTGTGTGTGCTCTGTCGTTTAAACTCATGTCCTTTTGCGGTTTTCAATAATTTATATAAGGCTCAGTCACATTGCATGTTTAGCTCAAATTAACTATAACTATTTGAGGCAACACAAAACACCCAACCCACCACATGTCACATGTGTCACACAGCAACAATAACAACTACAACAACAACTTCGACACTTTATGGTTAAATTTTTGTGCAAAAGTTTCCTTTTTGTTTTGTTAATTAAAAGGCCAAGTGAACTGTGTGAGCTAGAGATACATTTTGTCTCTTTCTCTGTTTCTGTGTTTTGTGTTGTCAAAGGGATTTCCAGCTTGAAGTGAGGAGATCATGTAAGGCTTAGGCAAAGACTTTTGCCTAATGCGCCCACCCTTAAGCCTGATGTGCACAAATCTGCTCTCTCTGTGTTTTTGTATGTGTGTGTGAGCCCTCAGCCGCACTCAAGTATGTGCGCCATTAAGTATGCTACATAAGCAAACTAACTTTTACCGATTCCATACCACCTCGATTAAAGGCCTCAACGGAGAACGAATTATATGTGCTTTAATCACAAAATTAGATAAGAAAGTAACTTTGTCTCATATTGTCTTTCTGTTACTTTTCTCTGTTCAAGCCCGACTGTAACATACTCTAACATAATGTCAAAGATTGTACATAACTGAAAACTTTTAAATGTGGGGTCACATAAACTGTTTAAGTGCTGCCCATCACGATTTCGGCCAGTGCTGCCCAGCTTCATTATTTGTTTTGCCTATAACTCGACTATCGTTCATCTGATCTGGAAATGGTGTATGGTGAATCGATATGTTATAACGATTAAAATATTTGCCTTAATGGTTTGAACAATCTATCTTTAAAATTGTAAGAGTTATGACGTTTTTTTTAAATTGTGAGGTGACAACTCTAATATCGTTCTGATCGTAAAACGATGTATGGGGGCTCGATAAGTAATGATAAGTAGAATATATGTCTAGAAGGTTCGAACAATCTATCTTTAAAATTGTGGGAGATTTGAGGATTTTTTTTAAATTTGTGGGGTGACAACTCTACTATCGTTCATCTGATCGGAAAACGATGTTTGGGGGCTCGATAAGTAATGATAAGTAGAATATATGTCTAGAAGGTTCGAACAATCTATCTTTAAAATTGTGGGAGATATGCCGTTTTTTAAATTGTGGGGGTGGCAACTCTTCTATCGTTCATCTGATCGGAAAAAGATGTTTGGGGGCTCGTTAAGTAATGATGAGTAGAATATATGTCTAGAAGGTTCGAACAATCTATCTTTAAAATTGTGGGAGATATGCCGTTTTTTAAAATTGTGGGAGATATGACGTTTTTTTTTAAATTGTGGGGGTGGCAACTCTTCTATCGTTCATCTGATCAAAAAATGTTGGGGGGGGAGCTATAAAAATTATGATGAAAGAATATATCTCTAAAAGGTTCGTACATCTGACTCAAAAATGTGGAAAAGATGTTGTTTCAATTTGGGGGGCGTGGCGAAAATCAAAACTAAACTTGATGAGTAGAATATATGTCTAGAAGGTTACCATCTAGATAAGATCGAACAATCTATCGTTAAAATTATGGGAGTTTTTCGTTTTTTTAATTTGCGTTGAAAAAATCTCAGCGTTTATACGGACTAAGACAGACTATATCAGCTAGTTTTTTGTTAGTAGGCGTGAAATTTAGACCGGAAATCTTTCAGACCTTTTGAAGAATAGTTAAAATATAAATCTTCGCCTACTAACTAAACTTTATGAAGTTTGCTTCATCGTGTAAAAATCCCGACTTATATTCCGATTTCTCATTTTATAACTGTCACATAAAAACTTACAAATAACAGAGTAAAATGATGAGAAATTGGCCCAAAAAAATATTCAATTTATTTATGATTTTATTGTTCAAAATTTTGTCATCAAACGTAGGTTCCCTTTATGCCAAATTTCCTTCAAGGGTTTGTCAATGTTAGCAAAGCCACTTAAATCTGGTCACACTATTTAACAGGCTTTTTTTACAATAAATTTTCTTCAAAACTTAGTGTAGAAAAAAAGGGTTCGGCAATGCAAGCAAAGAGGTTGCCACTAGCAACTTAAATCTGGTCTCACTATTTTACAGGCGTGTAAAATATTTAGATGTTTTTTTTTTTGTACAATAATTCATTCATTTAAATTATGAAATCATTAATCATAAATTATACTTATACTTGCAGTTTATTTAAGTTATTGTTTATTTTTGATTTATTGTATTCATTGTAGAAATTCGCTGTCAAAAACAATATTTCGCTGAGCTGGTTTCTGTTCCAATTAAAAATTAATTTCTTTTGCTCACATTTGCATTTGTTGAACGCCCACACACAACGCCAGCCAAATGCCTGCGCACACTTTCGAGTTCAATGTCTCTTTTGCTCAATCATAATTTTAAACACAAGTCAGCAAAATCAAAAAAAAACATCAACAATTTTGTTTTGAATGAAATCTAAATTTAAATCATAAGAAAATGCAGACATCACGTTGTTACTTTTTTGTCCAATAAATAATGTAAATTAATTAGAGTGGAATTTATTTTACACACACACACTGCCCACTAAAACACTTGCCTGCACATAGATAAACATTTATTAGTCGTAGGTGCCCCTCCCCCTTCCCACCAACAATTTACGCCAAATGCCTGGTAATTTAATTGAAAATGGCAGCCTCGGGGGGCAGCCCAGGCGACCAGGCAGGCACTTTGGCACTTGGCACGTTCCGTGCCAGCGAAAAATTCTCATAATAATTAAACGAAAAACGCGTTGATTGCATGCAATTTGCATTTTACGACTGGCGAGACGACAACAACAACAACTACAACAACAACTAACGACTGGGCTGGTTGGTGTTTGTTGTGGCCAACAACAGATATCAGATCTCTCTACCTGAGAGCACTGTGTGTGTGTGTGTGTGTGTTAGGGTAGGCCGACCAAACGACAGACAGACAGACAGACCGGTAATTGAAACACAATAAGCAAACGTTGTTGTTGTTGCTGTTATTATTATTATTATGCACCACCAAGCTAACGATTCACACAACGCCCACAACAATCGATGAAGATGACGGCCAACAACGACGACACTTTTGATTAGCTCAATTAGGCAAATTAGCCTTAACCCTCATACGGCAATTTTATGGGGCATATATCAGAAATATTTGACCACTCGGAAGTGTGTTTTCTATGTGTGGTGTTGCCGCCTAATCTGCTTCCATAGAAATGTTAGCTAATGAATTGGTCAATAATTTGCAGTTCCTGATCATATCTATATTGAAAATATTTAAAATTTATCGGTTCTACCTGCGATTCGAGGTCAGAATCGTTTTAAAAAATGTTTTTGGAAGCCCAAATACTTACTTTCTTATAAACCGAATTTGTTGCTTTTATTTAAATAGAGTAAAATTTGGTAAAGCTTTAGGTTTACCAGCTTAAAGAAGTAAGAAAGTGGTTTAAAGCTTGTATATAAATAATATATTTTAAATGTGATGTCACATTTACTCGCAAACAAAATACCGATGCGCCAAGCATTGCTATAAAGTATATATATGGGCATTCGTTTATGTCGAACAATTTTGAGTGAAAAGTAAAAACAAAACGGATTTTTGTTGACTTAATTTATAGCTCGTAATAGGCCCTATAATTGGGGCTAAATTTCATTTTAGGCAATTTTAAAAAAAATTAAAAAAAATAAAATGAAAATCAATTGACTAACCGTTTTCACTAAATCTGAGGCAATATTGCAATCTTTTAACTTTTAGAATGTTCTGCATTGATGTTACTTAACAATGGTTTTGATTTTGCAAAAAAATCTAATATTTTTATTAAAATCAATTTTAAGCTCTTTCACGGGACATGTCGCACGGGACATTTTTTTTTTCAACATAATAATTATGTTATTTCAAATTAATCTTTTGTGAAATTATATATATTTAAGCTTAGTAAAATTGATTTTAAGTCAATAATTCAATTTCAATTTACGGTAAAGGCCCATTTTCAGATGACATAACAATTATTTTCGTCACAATGCTTCATATTAAAAGAAACATATTTGTAGAGCTTTGAAATCAAAATGACTTTGAACAGCTGTTTTATTTATATAAAGCATAGTGCCGAAAATATGTTATATTATGTCATCTGAGATCTAGGCTTTGAGTGAAGAAAGTGTTTTGACCCAGGAAAAATACACATTTTTTAACGATTTTTCATTAATCAAAGAGATTTCTCCAATTGTTTTAAATTTGATTCTGGTTCGCTAATGGCTCCTAGAGCTAGTATACCAAAGGAAGTAACAAAAATCGACTATTTTACAATTGAAAAAAAATAAAATAAATAAAAAACCAAAAAACTTAAATTTTTAAAAAATAATAGTAACAATTGCTTTGATAAGAAATACTAATATATCTCAGATGGATACATGCGATGTTTTCCTAAGACTAAGAGAGTACCAAATAACTTTGGTGGAAAGCAAACACTTGCAAAGTGTATATTCATTTGCCTAGAAGTTCCAACCCATAAACTATATTTTCTTGATCAGGACGACGAGCTGAGTTCAATTCCGTCTGTTCGTCCGTCCGTCTGTCCGTCTGTCTGTCCGTCTGTCTGTCTGTCTGTCTGTTTCTACGCTATCGAGCTGAATTTTTGCACATCTATTTTTTTTTTATATATATTTTAATTATACATAATACACTGTTTATAATATAATAACTAATTAGAAACTAAGAGTACTAGCTACTAGGCCATCTTATTTTTGATGCACGCAACTAATATGTTGGAATTTTTCAAAGGTAAAAGACCCTCTTAACTGGTATTGAGTGCTTCTCACTAAAATGGCAATATCTCCTAAAACTCTTTCCAGAATTTTTGGAAATTGTTTGGAGGGGAAGAGTATGGAATGCCCAAGCTATAAAAATAGTGAAAAAAAAAAAAAAATAAAAAAAGGCAATGTCAGTAAAAACTATTTTTTTAACTTATTAAAAAAAATTAAATCCCAATAAAAAAAAAAAAAAAAATTTTAAAAAATTATAAATTAAAATAATTTCCATAAAAAATGGGTTATATCCATAAAAATATCTCTATAAACTATTTCGGATTTTTGAAAACGGATCGGATGACTATATCTTATGGCGCTGCCATAAGAACGATCGGTCGGAAAATAAGTTTTAAAAAAAAACTTTTTTGTTTTTATCGTAGCGTCACCAATCTTGGCATATATTAGTTTTGATTGCTTTCGTATAATACTGGACAAATTTATCAAAATCGGATGACTATATCATATGGCTCACGCGGTAGGTAAAAACTAGTTTAGTGAGAAAAACTTTTTTTTGTTTCTATCATATCGTACCCATCTTGGTATATTTAGTTTCATGTACTTCCACATAATTCTGAAAAATTCATCAAATCGGTTAATATAGCATATAACCCATGGGACCGATCGGTCGGAAAATGTTGTTTAACAGAAAAGTTTTTTTCTGAACGATTTTGAATTTATAAATATTGATATCTATATTTTCTATATGTACTTTACCAATTAAATCAGTTGGAGTGGACTTTTGCAAGGTATTAAAAACTTCGGCACGTTCGAGATTAGCTTTGCCCTTCTCTTTTAAAAAGAGTCAAGAAAGTGTTTTGTCAAATAAGGATGTGTTTGGTACGTGAATAAATGGTTAAGTGGAGGAACGCATCGCAATACGGCTCAGAAGCATGAACATGAACAGCTGAGGAGAAAGGTTCTTCGGAGAATGTTACGGCGTTTTTCACAAAACGAGATATTACTGTCGATTTTTGTACTTCTTTTGGTTGTTAGTCTTAGAAGCATGAGAGAAAAAGAACGAATGAGTGGGGGTGTGTATTTTTAGAAGGGTCAGTGTTCGGCTCCGTTTCTGTGTGAAATATGTTCGGACACAAGCCCTTTTGACGACACGTCTGCTTTAAAGGTTGGCGAGAAACTTAATTTTGTTACCGTAATTGAGAAGAATTTCTTGATTGATGGTTTGAAGAACATTGCTTTAAACGAGTTGTTTTTTGAAAAGTTGAGGTATCTCGATTGGGATATGAATGGAAAAATAAAAATAAGTTTTTTTTACAACTGGTGGCCAAACTAGACTTCCAGTTAAAAAGGGTGTTAACAAGTATTTTCCCTGCTCTGGTTACAGTTGTTATTGTTGTTTTATGTTTTGTTTGTTTCCCTGCCATTTGCGGCTTGTTTTCTTAGTGTTTTTTTTTTTTTTATTATTTTTTTATTGTTCGTTTAACAGTTCAAAGCTCTCCCCCCCTTTTACCCTGCAGCTGTCCACCACCCCGTTCTGCTGCGGGCAGCCTCCCACGCGATTTGAATGACGGCACTAAAATTTAATCGAACAAGCTTCATTTGCTGCTTGCTTCCCGTGCCTCGCCCCCTCTCCCTCACCTTCCTGCTCCTATCCATTGCTTGCATTGATTATTGTTTTCACTGCATATTCA
>JAEIFT010000486.1:0-197956 GCA_018904225.1 Lordiphosa mommai | reverse complement strand
GATCAGCGGTGGGCATAAAACTGGAATTTAGGAGCAGTCCAACAACAACAGAAAAAATATAAAAGTTCTTCAATAGAACTTTAGATCTGAATAAAATAAAATTCTTTTATCATATGATAATTTAGTTTGATCACATATTGCCTTGCTTGAGTATATTAATAATTCGTTGTGACTATTTTCGTTAGGATACAATTTTAATTCATATATATATATCGCAGTGTCTCTGCCATAATTAGGCGCACAGTTGCGGTACACAATTCACAAACGATCTTTTTACAATTACCTCGAAGTATCATCGGCTACAGATTTTTAGTATAAATATCTCAATCTAAATACATGAAGCAAAGAGAGAGAGCGTAATTATGAACAAGCCTGGAAATATTTGTGCTGACGTAAAACCTAAAGCTTCAGTTTTGTGTTTGCTGTGCGCCAATTTCATTTTCATTTCATTCAGTTTTTCGATGACGTACACAAGGCCCCCCCCGCCTCCCCCTCTTGGGGGTTACATGGACGCACAGAGACCAACAGACAACCTTGCAATGTTGTGCGTCATTTGGTCTGTTGTTGTTCCACAATTTTCGCGCCACTTTCCTTGGTCGGCTGCCGCCCAGCCGCCCGTCATTGCCCGCATCTTCCAATAATATCAACTCGTAAAAGTCAAGCCCTGTACCTATATTTATATTTACATTGGTGTTTTTTGCTGTTTAGCGTAGTTCCCAGCACGTGCGTCATTGTTGAAAATCACCAAAACAAAGTTCCGAAATAGCGCTAAATTTCTTTGTAACTCAACATATTTAATTTAATGGCCCAACACAGTCACCAGCCAAGATCGGAAATCAGATAATGCAGTCATCGAGTTTCACTAGAATGTTTGCTGACTAAGCCAATTGATTTGATTTTGCATACAGACTTAAGATCTACTTATATAGACTGTGTCATAGGCTGTTCTGGTTGGTGATTCATTTGTCGTCATCATTTGTAAGTGCCAAGTGCTCTGATATCTTAATGTGAACTTGTTCCAGGAAATACCATTCTAGAAATACCCGCAATCAAATTTCAACAAAAATTGATTTTAAAAAAATCAAGTCCTTGAAAGTTAAACAGTTTTTCGGAAATTAAAGTTATCAGTTGATAAAAAAAACATATGTTATATAAAGAATTTCTGAAATAAATTCAGACGAAGCAAACTTTGTTCAATTTCCAATAACATTGATAATAGGGAATTGAGTCGGTTTTCGGTCGAAAGCGATTTAAAGAACACATAAAATATTTCAAAGCACACTATTTTGCTTCCTTACGGGGAAAAGTTTTTAGCAGGTTAATCCCGAAACGAATATCGGTTCTGGTACGTACCGAAACGATCATTTCTGTTAAAGGTTCTAATTCGGGTTTCAGTAAATTTCGGTTTTCGGTTCCAATACGGTTTTTTATTTCGGTATACCGGTACGTACCGGTACAAGTATTATTTTTTTGTGATAAAATTTTTTCATGATATTCTTTTCATCTTCCACATAGAATTATTTGTCACTTAATTTTACAAATAACAGATTAAATTGTAAGTTTATCAAATAGCTACTACGTGCCTTATTAACTTTAATTTTACTCTGATGATTGTTAGTTTATGTGACAGATACTGCTTTCTAGGGGATGAGAAATCAGACCTAAACTTATATGAAATTTTACAAAAAATCAGACAAATTTTTATTTTAATTATGGTTCGAAATCATCTACTCTGTATCTGCCATATCATCTGTTGCCATTTGGATATAAGACTAGGCCAATATAGCAAAAAGGTGTATCGCTCTAAAAGCCCAAAATAGTTGGTAATTTTAAATCTGCCTGAGCTACATTACATGTTTCTAAATATTAAAACAAAACTTTCGAAAATTGAAATTTTCATTTCAAAAATTTATATTACCATTTTTTCATTTCTATATTTTTTAATGGTTGATTTTTCTAAGACATAGAAATCTTTTGCATTACATAACATGGTTTATATTTCCGCCTTTTAGTAACATTTTTTCTTTATCTTATATATCTTAATAAAATAATGGTTTTTCTTTAAGGCCGAATTTATAATATGTAAGACTTTTCTGAGTGTATATATTGCTTTTTTACCAGGTGAAATATATGATATATTTGAAATAATCAAAAATCAGTAAGATAAATAATAATAAGAAATCGAAACAATACCGGTATTAGCGTTTTGGTATGGTTCCGGTTTATTCGTTTCCTATTATAACGGTTAACGGTTCCGGTTACAATACCAGAATGTGGACTAAAAGGGTTTATTTTGGTTAACGGTTCCGGTATTATTCCCTGGTTTTTAGAAACACGTTTTCGATTTCATTGGCCGTGTTCAGCAGAAGAACTTGCTTCCTGATCAATGATATATTTCTTGGTAAATTACGTACCTACTTTTTTTTTATTTTATTAAATATTTTCTTGGAATTGTCCTTAAATCAAATTACCCAAATAATATCATAGTATCATTATGAGTTGTTTTATAAAGCCGATTAGTGAATAAGGTCTGCAAAGCACGCCCATAATATGATATAGACAGAGAGCAAAAAAACACCAATTTTGGGGGGGAGAAGAAAAAAACAAATTGGTAAAATTAAAAATTTATAATAAATTGAAGAAAAATGAACAGAATAAGAAAGTGTATATTTTCAAGGCAACATTAAATGTAGGAGGGGGTAGCTTGTCTTTGTCCTTGTTAGCATAGCATTCTTATGGGCAATAGAAAATTTTGTCAATGGTATATTTTCGTTTAAAAAAATTTTTAAAGCTCTTCAGGATCGTATATTCAAAACCTAATAAATAGTTCTTAATGATGATTATTTGGAAAGCTTAAAAAAAAATAGGTTCCCCACAAAACATTCACTTAAAATGGTCAAAATATACATTTTTATCAACCTTAAGCCCAAATGAACCTAAAAACCCAACGTGATTTCGTAATAATTGGAAGAAAGTAATCTAGTATCACTACTACACTCAGAAAAAAAAGCCATTTAATGAACATTCAAGTATGTCTTTGATTTTGTTCTTCAAATTTCAAGATTTTTTTTTGTTCTTCTTGTTAAATTAAAAGTAGTCTTCCATTTTCGTATCCTTCAGTAACTTCTATTTTTGTTAAAGATAAGAGTTCGAGTAAAAATAAGGGTAACAAAAAGAAAACATTTGATTTCAAGTTAAAAGGACTTTATAATCAAAAAAACGAACTTGAAATGAGAATTTTGTTCTCAGATTTGGAAATTCCGAACTTAGTCAGCTTTTGAGATCGTTTGTACTTGAATTTCCCCTGTCTTGATTTTTTTTCTGAGTGTACTGCTTCTAACGATTATTTATGTCATGTGAATTTAATCTGAAAGTTTAGCAGTTGGCAATACACTATTCTTACCCGCTTTGTGCACCTAAAGGTATGCAACACAAAATCTAGCAAATTGAGTCTCGCTTAAAAATATATACTTATGTATAGATTCCTGATCACAAATGATAAATGCGTAACATTCAAACTGGTTCAATTTTTTGTTGTTGTTGTTGTTGTCTGGCCTCGGCCTCTGCCAATCTTAATTGCGCATTTAAATATAATAGAAAATTCAGCAACTACAAAAAAAAAAAGACTACAACAACAGCAACTATAAACAATACCATACTATTTACACACACACACACACACACACAGAGGCACATACAAATGTTCATACGGCCCATTGCAAGCTTGAGGTTAGAAAAGGCGCCTCCAAAAAAAAATCAACAGAACAGGCCCCTGGTCCCTGCCCCAAAACTATTTTGTATCTGTCGGCTCTGTATTGAAGCTGCGCATATTGCGTCTTGGTTATTTATTACATATGTATGTATTTTCTAGTTGATTGAGGGAGGCAAAAGGCGCAAAACAGAAGCGTTTTTGCGCACTAGTTTTTTGTATGCCCCTCTCTATCAACAAAAACAGGTGGCAACTCTGGTAAACTATATAAATTTTTAAATTAAATACCCAGTGGTATATGCATTTTTAAGCTGATATGACTCGGGATATGTACAGGTTAATAATTTGCACAAATTTTTATGGAAAATTGTTTAAATACCTAAATTAAAAATTTTTCGGCAATTTTTGAACAAATTTTCCTAACTTTACTTTCAAGCCCTACAAAATCGGAAGTAATGGATATTTAGACCAGAGTTTGTCCCCCATACCGCCTGGTGTATGAACAGAACAGATTCACACAGTCACGAGCCAAATGCATGCCAAGCCCTTCGCCAAGAGAGCAAACAATTTTTCAGTCGCTGGCCAGCGTTTGATGAAGTAGGTCAGAGCCGCTTTGTATCGCATTATATTCGCACACCAATGCACTCTCACATTTTCGCCTCGCTCTTTTTGACCGACTGCTTTAAGTAGTCTGTTTCAAATCTCTTAAGAGGTTATACGCGGTTAAAATTTTCAAAAAATCCAACATTTTTTTTATTGCATTTTCGGAATGAACATATATTTTTAAGTATATTCTCTGAAAATTTTATTCAGATCCGTTAAATATTTTCGGAGATATACTCATATTTGTAAAGAATCTTTAGGGCTACAGAAACATTATCATCTTCTTTACATTGCTATCTGTTTTTATTAACGGATTTTGCTGAAACCGTATTCCCATTTTGTGAACGAAAAATTATTGGAAAGATGTATAGGTGATTTTACACAAAAAGAATAAGGCAAGTTTTAATCAGTTGATATGGAAAATAGTTCCAAAAATTATTCCGCGAAGGAAGAATGGCTAGTCGACAATATCAACTTGACCTATTAGAAGCTGCTGATGCTGCAGAGGGTATGATCTTATGGCCCTCGAATAGACGACCCTATGTAACCCTATGTAAGTTAAACCCTATGTAAGACCCTATGTAAGTTAAAGAAAAAAATTGTTAGCTATGTGTAAACTCTTCTTAAACTTTGAACACGTTTTCTCAAAACTATTTTTTAAAGTCGGTGATTACTAGATCTCAAAAACGGCTGCACCGATCGATTTTAAATTTTAACACATCCTTTTTAGATAAATTCTACGGGTATTGATCGAAGGATTAAGACTTCCGATAATTATTTATATTTTTTCAGAAACATTTTTTCGAAAGTTTTTGGTCGAAATTTCCAAAAAAATTTTCATTGCCGCCATTTTATCAAATATTGAAATTTCGACTATTCCTTCGATCAACACCAGCAATCAGCTATCCCTTAAAAGAATCTAAATCGTTTTTTGATTTCAGATAAGCCAAGTCGTCTACAGAAGCAGTATCCTTTAATATTTTTACATGATCTAAGTGTCATTAGAAACTTAAAATAAGATACTATCTGAATAATTATTACTTGCATTTGCTTAACAAAATCACTTTCTATAAAAAATTATTAAAAAATCGTCTTTTTGGGCCTTGCAACTGCGTATAACACCTTAACTTTCGTCATCTGATCTAGTAACCGGTCATATTTGTGTCACCTTCCGTAAAGAGACAAATAGTTTTAGTTCGAGCTGCAATCTCTTATACGAAAATCACCAGAGATTTTCGGGACCTCCCCGATAAGCTTTCAATTTGAATTTCGGTGTTTAAGTTGGTAAAATGGAGTAAGATATTTTACTGTTTCAAGACCGGTTCCAAAATAGTCTTAATAAGTAACTCTGAGCTATAACTCAGCAAGCTATTTAAGCTATGAACTTGAAATTCAGTTAGAATCTTGTTCCGAAAAAGCTTAAACCGATTTAAAATAGGTTAATATCTCAGAAAGTATTTAGGGTAGGAACTTAAAATTTGATAAGAAGGTTGGTAATATGGAGTTATATATATCTTTGGTTAAAAAGTGGTTCGAGCCATTTTGAGAAATTACTTAAGTTATGAATTGAAAATTTGTTGTGTAGGTTAGTTAAATGAAATTTGATTTATTTTTCAGATACAAAAGGAGTTCAAACAGCTTAAATTTGATTATATTTTCTCTCATAACGTTTTCGAACCTTCTACAAATCGCTTTCAACCCAAAAACGACCCAATTTCCATACATTTTCTGGAGGTTTTTCGGTCAAAAGCGATTTGTAAAACACATGGGATAATTTTTCGGACCCGAGCAACGCCAGGTATAAAGCTAGTACATATAAACTAAATACTTTGGAAAGGTCTTTAAACCTGTTCCAGGTATCAGTTGTACGAGAATTTTCAACACTAAAGATATCTCGACCGATGACAGAAGTAGGTGTATTGTGGATTTTCTGAAATCAAATACGAACGTATTGACTTTAGTACGTAATTTCTTATCCCGGAGTTCTTAACTTGATAAAGCTAGAAATAGGCTAAGTCCGCGTTTACGATGAGTTTGCTTCATGAAGCTTCTTCGATTTTGTTTTGAAGCATCTTCGGCGCTTTACATGATGCAGTTTTTTTTCAATCGGCAGGTTACGATAACAAAAACAATCAAATCTCTACGGAAAGCAAGGTAATGATCGAAAAGCTCGCTCGGTGGTATGAGCTTTGCCTGCGCGGCCCTTTCATTTCTTCCCACAAACAAACTTAACTAGAAACATGAAATGCGGACTTATTTTAAATACACGGGATTAATTTTGTTTTTTTGCGATCTCTGGTATTGAATGTGATTGTTATCCCAAAAATCTATCGTAGCTTAATTTAATAGTAACCGAATTCCAAAATTTCTTAGCCGTTGGGCAAAGCGTTAAGTTAAGAGAGAGCATATTTGAATTATAACTTCAAAATACATAAAAAACTATTATTTTTTGAGCAAGTGAACCGAGGTTCGAACCAAATCCTGGGGTTCCGGGAACCGAACCTAAAGATTCCTGATGGGTTCGAAGTTCGAACCTTTTCCAAAATTTTGGAGGTTTGCAACCTTGGGTAAAACCTTCACGTTAACCAATTTATGAAACCATTTTGTTAAAATTCAGGCATTTGTTAAAGAAGCCTTACCCCAATTACACTTAATACGTATGTGGAATAAGAAACGTGCATTTACTTAGATAAAGTTTTTACGGCCAGATAAAGTTTATTGTGTAGGTGATAAGCCAGCCTTAAGTATTTAGTGTCTATTAAAGGCAAGCTTCTGATATAAAAGTATATACCCCATTTAAGCAAGAGTAAAAAAAAAAAATATAACAGTAAATATTGAAAGCTTTCACAGTCTGGCAACGCAAGTTGGCAAGGGCTAACGGCGCCTCTGAGTGAGAGTCTCTCGCTGTATATTGTGTGTGTGTGTGTGTGTGTGTGGGTAAGAGAGCAACGACAACTTGTTGCGCTTGTGGGTGTGAGACAGACTAAGGCTGGCTAGTGTGTGTATAAGAGACCTTGCATGCTCTCGCTCGTGGCGTATACTTGATTTTTTCTTGATTTTTTTTTTTTTTTTTTTTTTGGTGCGCAAAAAGGCCAAAAGCTTTTGAAAGGACACATGGCCTGGCCAGCTGAGTTTTAAAAAGACACAAATTCTTGGGGGTTAACCCAAAAACAGCTGTTTGGTGTAAGCCAGCTGTTTTTGGTTCTAAACATTTAAATTAAACTAAGGTTGAAATGACATTAAAGTGTATATTTTTTTTTTGATACTTACAAACAAAAGCCATTAGACGTCGATTATATAAGCACACACACACACTCGCACACACAGCCCTGACTCTGGGTCTTGGTGTGTGTGCCACGCACTGAACGTCGACTGCGGTGGCGGTGGCGGCGGCGTCGGCGGCCGATAGGCAAGTTTGCCTACTGTTGCTTTTGTTGTTGTTGTTGTTGTTGTTGTTGTTGCTGTTGTAGTTTACTTTGTTGTTATTTGTCGACATCAGTCTGACTGGCTGGTTGGCGGTGGCGGCGGTTGGCTCTGGGGGCTCTCTCTAGGCAGC
Organism: Lordiphosa mommai; assembly: GCA_018904225.1. Taxonomy (NCBI): domain Eukaryota; kingdom Metazoa; phylum Arthropoda; class Insecta; order Diptera; family Drosophilidae; genus Lordiphosa; species Lordiphosa mommai. The sequence goes on along the minus strand of JAEIFT010000486.1, from coordinate 190,088 downwards.
CGCCACATTTCTGTGTGTGTCGTATCTAAAACATTTGCGCTTTAAATAAATATATATACAGAGGGGCATTATAAAAACGAAACGAAAGACAAAAAAAAAAAATAAAATAAAATTGGTTCAATGCACCGCCGCTATCAAAGCAAACGGACGGACTCCTCCACCTTCAACCAACTGTGGATGGGATGGTGTTGTTTGGCTTTTAATTATTATTGATTTTTATCATCATCAAGTTGATCATCATGATATGTTGTTGTTGTTGTCACTGGTACAAAGTTCAATTGTAGTTCTTGTATTGTTTTTGTTGTTGTTTTTTTTTTGATTGTATAAGTTCACAGTGTTTCTTTGTGCGCCATTTTTGTTATATACAAATGTACTGTACGTTTTCTTCTATTTTTTTTTTTTTTTTGTATTTACTTTTCCGCTTCTAATTTTAATTATTCAGTTGCGAGGCTCAAAAGTCGCCTTTCTTATTGTTGTTGTTGTTGTTATGGTTGAAGTTTTCCCGTCATTTTACGTCGTTTAAGTTTTTCTTTTGTTTGAAACTGCGTCGCAAAAATTGTGTGTGGTTTTTTTTTTTTTTTTTTTTTTTTTCGTCACTTTTAAGTTGCACACGCACACCATTAAACAAAAGTTCTCAATTGAAATTCACTTTGATCTGTGCCGACCCCCCCCCCCCTCTTCCACCCCCCTCCCCCCCCCCCAAATTCAGCTACTCTACTATCTAGTCCAATTGTCAGAGCCGAGAGCCAGGCCAAGCCAACCAGTCAGCAGCTAACCGCCTCCTCCTTCTTGACGTTGGCACTGTCGGTGACGTACTGAAACAAATGCCTCACGAAACTTTAGTTTGTGGCGGTATGGCCCCCGACACACACGCACACAGACACTAACAGCAGAACTCTGCTGCTCTTCTGGTATCAATGAAGCAAAAGCAACAAGTCGGAATCTGAATGAATGTTTTGGCTCTGCTGCTGCCGTTGCTCTGCGTTGCTCTGCGGCCCATCGCCTGTAAGTGTGAGTTTGCATGTACTGGTTAACGCCATCGTGGAAAAAATATAAATTTTAGCTTTGCCCGCACTGAAAACAATAGCAAAACAAACACACACACACACACGCACACCCATGCAAACTCTCTTGCGCTCTCTCTCTCTCTCTCTAAAAAGCTTTGCTGGTATTAGTGCGCGTTGTCTAAGCACAGTGAAAAATTTTATGAACGAAAGCGTGCAAAAAGAAAATGGCGGCTATTCCACAGGCTGCCACAAAGCATATTTCACCTGTTTAACTGTGTTAATCAATTTTCATATAATTAATTTATTTTTAATTGTATGTAAAATATATGTAAATTTTTGATTGTTTAACATTTATCTAGATTTTCAATGTATTTAAAGAGTTTTTACTCAGGCAAAGTTGACATTTTTGGAAACTTTGGAGTTTTCTGAGGATTATGTTTTGTAATTTGGCAATTTTTTGGTCCTGCCGAAACTGATATTCTTATTTGGGTCTAAGTCTTTCTTGGGAAAGTCCGACAATACCACTTTTCAATCGAAATTTTGAGAATCTCTTTACTAGGGGAAGGGGATTACTCCAACCATTCCATCATCAAAATGATCAAATTTGGTTTTTATTTACAAATTTAAGATTATATTTTTTTTCGTAATACTTAAAGTGTCCAATTTATAGTTTTTTGGTTTTAAATTGATACTTTTGTAAATCAAATTAATCAAACTGATATTATTCGTCAGCAAATCATCATGAAGTTGATACTTTCTAGTAGAGCTTTTTCTTTATTCATGCAATGCCTTTTGCTGATCTGTGTATGAATTTTAAGACACATACTAAAAAGCGTAGGTGAACTGTTTTTTGACCCAAATCAAATTTAAAAACTAATCTAGAAAAATGCCATAAAAAAAAGAAGAAAAGCAGTCCCTAGTGAACGCGACAAACGACGAAATATTAAAAGCGTCCTGTTCCCAACTCTCCGCAATTGTAAGAAAAAAAGTGTCTACCATAACTGTTTGGTGCGTTTTAAGAAGATCTCCACGGTCTTGACTCCCCGCCACAAAGCATACCGAATTGATCTGGGAAATCAACTGGGACTTGGAAATCAAAATGTTGAATTTCTCTTTCGCATATGCTTACCGGCCATTTACTTACAGGTTATTTTTTCTTATAGAAAACAGATTATACTCGGTGGACCAGATGGATTTCGACATAACTGGCGCGATCTAGGAAGGGAGCCCTTTTTTTCTCAAAGAGAAATTTGGAGGCGGTTCAGTCATGATATAGGTTGCATTTAACAAGTGCAGAACGCTCGACTTGCAGTTTACCAGCTCAAGGACAAACAAGGATAAACTGACTACATACGGGTACTAGAGAATTTGTCTGCTAGCATTTTTAGGTGAAAATACGGAAAAACCATTGTTTTTAGGCAGAAGTCGACAAATAAATACGTTAATACAAGACTACTCTGTCAATATAATGAACTGCTTAGCTTGCTCACCGGATTTTAATCCGATTGAAAATATTTCTGGCATACTGCCAAGGCGTATTTATAAAAAAAACACCAACTACGAAATCACAAATGCTCTTAAAAACCCAATTTTAAGGAAGTGGACATAGCTTGAACCAGAATTATTGGTGAAGCTGGTGGACTCCATTAAAAAAAAAATATTTTTGATGTTGGCAGATGCTAAAGATCTACAATAAATATCCAAATTACATTATTTTATTGGTTACTTATTACTGTAACCTTGCTAACCTACCTTCAGACAAATTTTCTTTTTGAGTACACAAAAAAAAAGTGTCTTATAATTTTGATAAGGTCGAAAATATCAATTTTTGTTGCTTTGTTAAAAAAAAAACAAAAACTTTTATAATTTTAATATATTTTTTGTTGAAACATTTTTCTATTTTGTAGCCAAATTTATTTATTTTTTTTACCTTGAAAAATAATAAATTTTTCATAACTGATAAGGGCCCATTCAGCATAAAATTTCTATTTGCGATTACTGATTTCCGATTTTAACTGTTGAATGCAGAGATTACACGTATTGGATTGTTAAATGAGACAATCACGATTTCTGAAAAGGAATCGAAAAAAATCAAAACTAAACTTGATCTGCCTGCAAGTATAAGAAATATATCTTCCATACACTTCAAAACTCTATCTCTTACCATCTCTGAGATCTCTTCGTTCATACGGACAGACGGACAGACGGACAGACAGACGGACAGACGGACATGGCTATATCGACTCGGCTGTTGATGCTGATCAAGAATATATATACTAATGGGGTCGGAGATGCTTCCTTCTGGCTGTTACATACATTTGCATTAAACCCAATATACTCTGTGTACCTTCGGTACAGAGTATAATAAATAAATCAAAAAGGAGGGGGAATATATGCTTTTCTGGTAAGGTGGGGCGCGTGACCAGCAGAGGAGAGGAAGGAGGGAGAAGCAGCAATATCCCAGAACTTCTGCCCCGCCCCTATTAGAGGTCAGAGGAGAGGGGAAGCCAAACCGTCGTAGGACAAGTGGGGGATCGGGTTTGGTAACTGCTTAATATTAACCATCACAACCACCCCTTCCCGATTATTGCTGTGTTTCTAAATTAAGGAATTTTTTTTTTAAATAAGAACAAAAATGATCATATGCCCAAACAGTTCATAAAACAAGCACATAATGTTCACGAAACAAGCCCAAAAAATCCAAAGTGAGAACGAAGTGTTCATGAAAAATCGTACCCCAATGTTCATGATTTGAGAACAAACGGTGCTTGATAGTCTATCAACGGATGTCAACGGATGTTCATGATTTAAGGTAAGGGTTTCTTTTAGAACGGATTTTCTTCGCCGGTGGCAATTTCCGGTGTAGCTTCGGTACAGAGTATAAAAATATACTGAAGCATTATTCTAAAGCATTTGTTTGTAGGAAAGAGGTTTAGTGGTATAGCTCGCTCCTCTTTACCTCTTTCCTACAATCATAAAATGTACGAAAACTTCACTTCCCGTCTTAGTTATTCGCTGAATACAAAGCCTCATCCATATTCGCTGCAAAAGAGCTCCCAGGGTGCATTAACCATATTCGTGTGGTATTGTTTTACATTTACTATTGCCTAATATTGGCTAGTTCAGCTAGTATTCAGTCAAAGGCATGTTGTACAAGTATAAAAATTCTCTACAAACTTCCAAATATTAAGAACAACAGGTTTCGAAATCGAGAGATGATGTTGTTTAAAAAAGTGAACAGAATAGCGAAGAATTTAAGATGTGTTCTAAAATTCTAAATAATATTGAATAAAAAAAATATCGCACTGAATTTATAAGTATAATAATTTAAAACTAAATTTGAGATAGGTTTTTTTAAGAAAAATTAGTATTTTACAAGTCGCTAAAAATTCTGCAGAAACATACAATAATACATAGCAGCTCTCTAGAAGATGAGAGAGAAATCGCCCTTAAGTAAATAAATCCTCGTTCAAAAATGTGTATTTAATAATAATAATGGCTTATTGCTCCAATAATATTTACAAACAATTTGCTTAAAGCTAGCAGTTCATTGGTAGTAAGTGATTAGATAATCATCTTTACATCTGAGAAAGTATAACAATTTATTTTCCAATTTACATTCTTTGAGTATTTAAAAGGAAGGAATAAAAAAATATTTATCGCAATGTTACACGTCCTTTTAATCTTTTAAATATTCTTTTTATACTATGACTAAGGCAAAATCATCTGCGAATCCTATGATTTGCGTAGCCTCAGGCAGGCTAAGGCATAGGATTGCATTATACATGATGTTCCAATATATCGTGTGTTTAAGTGCCAATCGTTGCCTCGTACAATAGAGTCCTGTTTTGGAAATAACTGGCTATGATTCCTATCCAGGTATGCCGGCACGTTGAGTAACCCGAGCGCATTCAGAATGGTGCTTTACCTGTTGCTTTACCTTTCCACCTTGTTCCTGGAAGTTAGTTAATTAGTTAGTTAGTTAGTTAAGTTCGCCTTCCTAAAGCCGAATTGTCTTGGTGATAAGCAAACGGCCCTGTCGAGTTCCGCCTAATCCTTTTTATTTTAGATCTTTGCTGCAAATTGGCCTATAAAATAATGAATCCTCTAAGGGTTTCCCTGGCTTGGGGAGCAGCACCAACTTCTGCACTTTCCATCTGACTGTAAATGAGCCCTCCATCAGGCACTGACTAAACATTGTACAGAATGTTTGCGGCTGGAGTGCATACGCTAGCCTAACTGCTCTATTTGCGTCTCCATAGGGGCTAGAAGTCTTAATTGATTTCAGGCACTTTCCTAGTTCCAGCAGTTCGTTGGTGGACACAGTTTGCTCTGCTAGCTGTGATTCTGCCGGGATCTGGTAAGTTTTCTAGGTGTGCAGTTAGTCTGCTGTGTTCGGGAACAACGTGGTCACAATTTCCTGCGACTCTAGAAAATCTGTAATCTAGGGTAACCGCAAAGTAAGAGGATAGTTAAGTAAAATTGCTTAACTTTAAAAAAAATGTACCCAAACAATTCAAGGATTTTTTTTTATAAATAAAGGAAGATATAGAAGGAAGATCAGCTTTGGGCGCGTCTCTATAGCGTGTGCATACCAAAAACCGCTGCAGCAGCGACGTCAGAACACCGATACTATAAGCTTGTTGCGTCGGCTGCTCTGCTGTTGTTACAAAGCAAATAAAAACGGTTTTAGTCCACCGCGTAGCTGCAGAACGCACGCATACGTAAGCTTAAATGCGATTGTATTGTTTGCCCACCACTGATTTAAATTAATGAAATTTCACGCTTTAGGCTCAAATTACCAGAAATCCAATTAAGAATTGATTAATCATTAAATAAAGATCTACATTATTTAATGAACCCCTAATCCCTGTCAAATGCGAGCTGGCTTAATAGAAGATGCGCATTTGTAGCCTTACGCACACTAACAAAAGTGTGAAACCTACTAATTTGGAGGATGCAGCCAATAAGCTCGACTTAATTGTTAATACCCTTCCCAACAACTTTAACCACTTTGTGCACAGTGTAAAGCAGACCAAAGACATACACACTCACACACACACACTTGTACACGCACTCACGATCAAAACCCAACAAAAAACCCAACAAAATCTGAAAAAAAAAAAAAATTCCTGTGCCAGAAGCGCGTAGCTCGCTGAGCACATAGAATGAGCATGAGGAGCTAGTTATTTTGCTTTCACGCATACAGCCAAACCCAAAACAGAATCAGAAGCAGAACCAGTCAGTAGTGTGTGCCATATGAAATATGTAACATCAAGCTCATATCACAAGCGACGACGACGACTCACCGACACACAGAGAGACAGATACAGATACAGATACAGATACATATGCAGAGATACTAGAAGCGTTTTGGTTTTTGGTATGGTTTTTGGGCATGTGTGACATGTGGACACGCATATGCGAATGTGTGTGTGTGAAAGAGAGTGTGTGTGTGTGTGTGTGTGCGAGGCATGAAATTGAAATGAATTTAGAAAATCAAATAAATGTACTTACATTTTTTTTTAATAAGCAATTAAAATCATAAAAATTCTATCAAATTGAAATTATCTGTTCATCTAGTCAAATGAATAAAGAAAGGAACGCATCAACCCTCATCTCACTCAGTTATGATGAATTTGATCCTAAATGTTTAAACTTAATTAAATGCTTTAATAATAGTCCACGTGCCACTGCTGACGTAAGGGTCGTCCGTCCATAGGGGCGTGTACAATACCAATACCAATGCAAATTGCCTAGCTGAGTATTTCACTTTCTCACCATCCACATACATTCAATCAAGATTCTCTCACACTCACACACACACACACATGGCATAACAAATTATTTATTAAATTTCTTTCCAAAAAAAAAAAAAAAATGCATCAAATTTGTAAATATATCAAATATTAACGAGGTTTCCCCCCTCAGATTTGTTCCTTTTACCTTGTCAACTGTTAGAGGGTCAACCCAAACCCAAATCACGTGTCCCCATGCCCCCCCCTCCAACCTCCCATACTTACTTGCCATATAGAGAGGGGCCCCCAAAAATTAGCAAAATAGCAAAAAAGAGCAGCGCGGCAGCAGCGCTACGTCACTGAGAGAAACGCCATACAAAATGGCTGCCAGGTGTATAATTTGTAGACGTGGTTGAATATTTCGTTTTTAGTGCAAAAATGTTTTATATTGCGAATTATTTTAAATTCATTATTCCAGGGTGGCCAAATATGGAAAACAAAATGGCGTTTTTTTTAAGTTTGAGTGCATTTTTGTTGAGTTTTTCTATGACATTTTTTAAGTTTCCAAGGGAAGTTTTTAAGTTGGGATTGAATAAAAATATTGTAATATTAATTTATGTTTATGAAAAAAACCTCGTTCACTCGCTATTTAACACGTTTTAGTTCGAGCCTAAGCACTCTGCACAGTGGTCGGAATCGGTTTTTTATACCATATAATCCAAAAATAAAACTAAAGCATTGAAAATTAGCAATCATACTTAATAATACTATATAAATTTCTAAAAAGAAAAAAAGAAAGATTTCTTTATTTGATCTTTACCTACCTGCCTTTGAAATTCATCCATCTCAGAAAGAATTTTAGGTTTTTTAAAGGTTACACAAGCTTTTCCAGTAAAATGTAATAATTTTGAGAGTTGATGTATTCAAAAGTTTTATTAGATCTAGTGAATATGCGCCTTTAATTTAAAATTCAATTTTAATTGTACACTTTTTGTAGGGTTTGGAAAAGGAATGACCAAGCAGTAAATAAAATTGAAAAAAAAGCCCGAAGCTAGATTTGTGATTTCGGGGGTGCTGAAATTAATTTTTGACAGTAAAATCTAAGAATTTCTTAATTTTCATTCAAGTAGAAAAAAGTAACATTAAGCAGTCTACTTCTGTCTACAATTTCACCCATTCTATTGGGGAAAAAACTAAGCAAGCTTAGAAATTTTGAAGTTAGGTAGGGGGTGAGCACACAGACTCCCTCCCGAGCTAAGTACCTTAATAGATACCACCTCATTTCAATATTTTCATAATAATTTAAATACAATTAGATCTTCCTAAACAAAAGTAAGAGTATATATATATATAGAAAAGAAGCCTATGTGCCAAGTTTCCTAACTTAAAAACCGCGGACATGGCTATATCAACTCAGCTCGTCGCGCTGATCAAGAATTTATATACTTTATGGAGTCAAAAATGCTTCCGACTGTTACATACATTTGACCAGGCTAATGCTTGGTCAGCAGAGCAATAAGATAAATCTGTCTTACACTTCTTCTGCTCGCGACTTGCCCTGGGTCATCGGAGAAAGAAATTTCTTGGCTCAGACTTCCTAACAGATGTTTTCGAGCTATCGGATATTTCTCAAAAATGAACTCATAAAAATTTAAAATCAATTAGAACCCACAAATTGGAGGAATGGACAATTTTATGGCCTAAGTGTGTTTAAGAGTTCCCCAACCGCCCCAACCTAAAGTTAAGTTCGCACAGGCAAAAATTTTGCCCAAATTTTTATGAAAATTTGGCAAAATAAACTAGAATAGGGAATTTATCAGAACTTTCTGAGCAAATTATTTTATTTATAAGTATTGTAAAGTCAAGGACTATACGTATGTGCCTTGTCCAGAACATAGCGCTTATGAATTAAAATTTGATGGCTGACCTAAATCCTTACAAACAGTCGAGTTATTAGTTATTGATTAACATTGACAACTCCAACAAAAACAATTGTAACTACAAGAATTACAACAAATTACTTACACTGTCTATTTGTATTAACATTTTTGTAGGGTTGGGTCACTAAACTGAAAAATCACAAAATACTCAATTAGTAGGCCATTTGAAGGATTTTAACGATGTGCTCTGGCCAGCAGATAGTCCTTGTGAATTAAAATTCGATGGCATTACCAAATACTGGATTATCCTGGAAACAGGAAAATATGGGGACTCTTCTCTTAAATAGAACATGTCTCCCATATCCTAGCCAGGACTGGACCATATTGTTGCCAAAATGATTTTACTCCGGATACTTCTAGTCGAGCGGATAGCTGAGATATTAAGGACGTTGTGTTTTTTGAACATTTCTAGCAATTCCAAGTTTGTCAAATTAAAAATCCGTGGTGACCCTAGATTACCCTATATCTTTTGATGCCAATCGACTAGAATTGTCTCCAGTATACGGACAAACCAAGTCCCAATGCCCTGCGGCAAGATATAAGCAAGTTAGAGCAAGAAAACAAGCAGAATAGAATATATTCAATATTCTTTAATTCGCAGAGCAAATAGTTCAGCGAACCACTATAGTCATGCCCACAACCATTGTTCTATTTAATTAAGTTAGTGTACACTAAATTCAGCATTTTATTTACACAAAAAATTCATATTATTTGTAAATACTAATAAACAGATTTCCGATTCTTTCATTCGTTTTTCACTAAACATTTTATACGCATTTTGTTTTTGGGCAATTTACAAGTGCCTTGTGGTAAGGATAAAAATAGAATTAGCTTTAGGACACACACAACCCCGTATCCTAGATAAGCTTCATATCCTTTGGCAAACAGTCGAGTGAACTTCTCAAGAAGAATTGATAAAGCCATGTCCTATCCTGCGGTTTTAAAATATGCCACAAATCTTAAAACTGCGAATAACAAATTTGCTTAAAATTTCAAAATAGTCACTAATATTTTCCTAAAATCACAAAGTTCCCAATTACAAGGACATTTGATGATGTACTAGGATGGCCTGATGTATTGCATGTGAATTAATATTTCATGGCATAACTTATTTATCCTGGAAACAGTCGAGTTTTAAAGACTTTTCTCCTAAACTTAAATATCTTATAATAACTCCCATATCATAGCCAGGATCAGGACCAAATTGCCGTCAAAATGGGATTACTCCAGAGAACAATAATCTGGCTAAAGGACATGCAAATAGTCCTACGGTTTGCTGAGCTATTAAGGATTTTGGTCTTTTTGACAATTTCTAGCGATGACGAGCCTGTAAAATTTTAGATCCCTGGTTTCTAGATGAGCCCATTTGATTAGAATTTCCTCGAGGATATGGAGAAGTCAAGTACCAAAGTCATGCATTAAGTTAGAGCTAGATAGTGTCTAATAAAGTTGCCCCCAAAAATTGTGCTCAGTTAAAGGAATATAATAATGTGATTTTGCCTTGTGAATTATCAAATATAATTGAATAGAATCAATTTTGGGCAGACAGACAGCTCCTCGATTATAGGGGTTGATTTTTTTCGGTTGAACCTATATAGAACCTCGCTCGTCCTCCTTATAAAATTCTGTGTGTTTAAATGGCACGAGAAGGCCCAGTGCTTTAAATCACTTATACGCCATGTTGCCTTTATTTCATTATTCAACATTCCCCTTATTTCCCCAATTTTTCAAATTTAAAAATTTGCGAATTTTGTAAGGTGTACAGGAATTTAAAAGCACATTGCATCTATTTCAACTTAAGATAGAAAGTTTTACTTTTAAAAGATTTAAACTTTAGAAGTATTGCGACTTCCTTTTTTCCATTTCTCCTTTTTGTGGTTAGCTCTAAAGCACAAATCCATACTTTGGGCGACGAATTGCTATCCTATCTATTATTATTCTTCATTTACTAATGTTAGAAATGTTTTGAAAAATGTAAGAAATGTTGCCAGATTTTGTTAGTGGAAACAATATATTAAGAGAGTTGCCTTTAATTCTTCTTGATGTAAAACATTTTTAATTTTCGTACGAAGAATTTTTTGGTAGTGACCAAATTTAATTTTAAAATAACGCTTACACTGACACAGCACATAAATTCAAAGCACATATCTTAGCCATCGCCTGATCAAGCAATCGGGACTTAAATCTTATCATATCTTATCTTATCTCATCATCTTTGTGAGAACAAATGAGATTGATTTCTTATTAATAAAACTCTCGATGAAGCTGCTGAACTTGGTAAGGACATCGTCAAGATGTCAATAATAATGTGAGGTAACTTCAATACCAATTTTTCTACAGATGATGTGAATCAATCTACTCTAAAACTAAACATATTAAAGATGGGTCAGATAACTTAAATATTGTTCCCATTCTTGGATTTACAGTGCAATTGTTACGTTTATGTGGAATTGTATTTTTGCAAGTTATATCGAACTAAGTATATAAGTTCCAGTATAAGAGCTATATGACCCAACTCATTTATTATTTATCATCACATATCATCGACCAATAATGAAAAATTAATACATTTTAAATTAAATTCATTAAATTATTCAAAAAAATTCAAATAAAATTAATAAAATATGCACTTCTTGACTAAATCCGAAATCCGAATAGAAAATGATCTTTAACCAAAAGAGCTCTCGATTACAGAGCATGTAAGTTAAACCAATCAAAAGATTGGTGTACTTAGCAAATTAACCAAATCAAGTTTGGCATTATCTCTGATTGGTTTACTACATATTTCAGACTGTGCTAACATCGAACATGCATTTAATCATGCAACCAAATAACTAACTCGATTTTTCGGCCTGCATTTGCATCAGACATCGGACATCGACCGGCCACAAGCGGGGCGACAGCCTCCATTAAAATGCCCCACTAACTGCATTCCAAGAATTCATAAGTCAAAGATCGAATGTGCTGCGCTCAAACGATAGTGCTGCTCCTCCCCCCCCCCCACCCAACCGACCGCCGCCTCCTCCCTCCTGTTGCATTGTATCTGTGGCCAGGGCCACCGCCAGCGATCAGCAGACAACAAAGACTCAAATTGAATAAATAAAGCGCAAGATTTATGCATACGAAATTAATAAATTGAAATATATGTACAATAAGTATTAGGCGCCAACAATGAGCAGTTAAGAGGCAAGTGCATCGGGCATTTAATTTTTATGCGCTACAAGGGCTAGGGGCAGAGCCCTACGGTTTATCAGTGGAGGAGATTAACCACACAGCAGAGCCACGAAGAAGCACACACAGTGCGAGAAACCAGATATGAAATATGTGCGATAAGCGGCAAAGTGCATTGGTGTCAACAAAACAAGAAGAATGGGAAAATAGTGGAAAACGTTTAGACCGAAGCAAGCACACTCTAAGAAAAAAAGGGGGCCCAACCTGTTCTAATAAGCCAACTAAAGGCTCGAAGAGCCCGCTAGAGGGTTACTTAAATCTTAAAGGCGCAAGCCTACAATTTACACCCAAAGAAAACCTAAAATATTATATCTAACTCTAACCCAGAAAAGTCCTGAGTGCAGTCCTGAGTGGACCATGAGCATGTCTGCTAGCAGGATATAAATAGGTTTCTAAGTTATATTGTTCAGAACTCATGCGAAAATTTTAGTTGAAAGATCTAACAAGTTCTTACAAATTTTTTGAAAGCCTGGGTTTTCTTCTTAGGAATGATATAGTAGATCTTCTGAGGTCTACTCTAGCTCAAGACTGCAAAACGGTCGAGAGATGTACAATACAATATGTTGATCTTGCTGTCAGGGAATTAGCTTATGAAACACTAGAACTCAGGTATTACTAGCAAGTATTAGCTGCTGAGTAGAAAGGGTAAACTAAGCTCTTGCAAATTTATGTAACAGGAAGCCATTCCGATCCCATAAAGTATATTCTTATTCAGCATCAACAGCCGAGTTGATTAAGCCCTGTTCCTCTGACAATCTGTCAGTGTGTCTGTATAAACACCTAGATCTCAAAGACTATAAGATCAAGAGCTACAAATATAAAAATATTAATTTGGAGCGATACCTGGCATTTACTTATTAAAGATTATTTTATGTAAATGTTGCCCGTAGCTACGTCTGAAATACTTTTTCATACATATATTTAATACTTTTGCATACTTTTTCCAGCACTTTGGCCGGTATCTCACCAATGGCAGCTGTAATGTTGTTTTCCTGGGCTGGAATTGTGGCTGGCTTGTCAATGTGCATGAGAGGCTTCACGTAGCCCCACCAAAAAATACTCTAGTGGGGTCAAATCACATGATCCTCCCCAAACTAGCCTCTCAATTGGTCCATGGTGTTGCGAGTTGTGTTGCATATGGCGCCGTCTGGTTTAAATCACATGTCAACCAAACTTAATTCTTTCATTTTGGGCGAAAAAAGCCGGCCTCAAAAGCTGACCAAACCTTGCATTTTTCAGGGTGCATTGGCAGCTCTTGAACTGCCTCTGACTGCTCTTCAAAACAATCTTGGTTATTCTGTTTGTTAACTTACCTATTGAGCCAAAAATGTGCTATGTCGTTCAGACAGTGTTTTGATATAAAATTAAATCTTTGATTCACTTTTCTTAGGCCTATTTAGCAAACAAACAACGTTGGGGAAGGTCTTGCACCAGCTGTATTTTGTATGGTTTATACCAAGGTCCTTAAGAAAAATCTTTCAGGTGGTCGAATAACACAAGTCCAATTGTTGAGAACGGCAACGAATTGACACATTGCGATCTTCATTGACACTTCCCGATGCAGCAGTAAAATTCTCCTCGGTAAACACTCTCCGCACAGGGGTTGGTGTTGAATTTTTTCAATAAAGTAAAACAATGGTGCTACAAATGTAAAAAACAACTTAAACAAAGACAGTGGTGACAAATCATAAATCATTCAAATCATAACTAAATAGCTTAAAAAACGAATTCTTAGCGTTGCATATTTGTGATCGTTAAACAATTTTCATTCAAAATTTCGTGAACGCATTCATTTTGTTTTTTGCAACCTCATTTGTAAGTGCAATTATTGAAAAACGACATACGTATACAAGGTTGAAATGGAGCAAGAATCGTTCCTTATGTATTTTCCTGGTATCAATTCTCAGTTTTTTGTTTGTAAAGATAAATTTGGATAGACGTGTATTAAGGGGTTATACGCAGTTAGACTTTTTCTCTTTTTTGCATTTTCTGAATCTACTTGTATTTGAGAATATTCTTTGAAAATGTCAAACCGATCAGGTAAATATTTTCAGAGTTATACCCATATTTGTAAGGACACTAAAGAGCTACAGACACATTATCTTCTTATGCACATGACAAGACAGCGGAGCTTGCATATTTTTAGACTGAATTTAATCGTGATCGTGTTAAAGAAGAAAAAAAACTCAAAACGGCCTGCTCAAATCACAAAGTTTATTTAAAACCCCATTTTCACCGGCCTACTAGGATAAAATTCAGTCTGAATATATGCAAAATCCGCTGTCTACACATGACTATCTAATTTTACCTATTGACTTTTCTAATGACGTATTAACAATTTATTTAGATCTGAGCAGCAAAAAATTATTAAATGGATGTGTGTATGGTTTTTACTCAATACTACAATGGCTCTTAAGATGCTTTAGTTGCTGTAAGCCGCTTGAATGTTAAATGATTTTTACGCAATCTTCTTAGAATTCTTCCTCGGGGTTTGATCAAAGGAATAAGATTTCTTGTCTATTCCTTAGATCAATCCCTAAATTCATCTTTCCACTAGAAGAATCTGAACCATTTTATGAGTTCTAATAATCTAAACCAGAAATATCATGAACACCACCAAACGCATTATTTTTGGGAGGACGTTGCGGAGATATCAATATTTGTATATGATCTAGTAGTAGAGTAGACTCTATCTAAATAATAATTATTACTTTTAATTTGTTTTATTAAATCCCTTTATAAAATAAATCAGTTAAAACAGTTTTTTTTTGGGACCTTAAGGTCTATGTATTTACACTTTCAAGTCTTGAAACCACATGAGCTAACCTATCTATAGTATTTAAACCAGTTTAGTTAACTGAAAAATTAGTTACCAATAGTAAAATTAATTAGTTTTTATCAAGCAGCGCTGAATAACTATAAGGAACAAGTAAACACAATGTTTGGATTTGGTTCTTAAGATACAAATTTTTTAAAGTTTAATGTTAACAATTTTATGTTCTTTTTAGAGAAAAAAATAATTTTTTAATCGTTTTTAATAGCTTTAGTCTTTAAGATTTGGCTTGTGATCCAGTTCGAGAAACTTAAAATTCTTTGACCGAACCGAATTTTAGGGGTAAGGTTTCGGACCAATTGGAAAAATGGATAAAATGTCACTCTAAGAACTAATACAAGACATATGAACGTTATGCTAGGTGAACATTGGGTCATAGAATGACAGGAATTTGACTCAAAGTGACACAAAATGAGGCAATGTAAACCCAGCCTAACTCCTTAAATATATTCTCGTTCCGTTTTTTTTGGTCCCTCGAGCCGGATCTTCGAAATTATTAAAAGGCAAATAGAAGGGAGTATCTACCTAGTTTTCAAAAATTCGTTATAATTCATAGATAGTATATAATTCAAATTGACCAACCAAAATTGCTTTGTCCGTTTAACCTAGTCTAAATGTCATTAAAAATAAAAATTAATTCATTAGAACATTTAATGAGATGGTGTGCGGCACTCATAACACCCTGCTGCTGCTGCAGTGTATTAAAAAGAACGTGTAGCAATGTATGTGTGTGTGTGTGTGTGTGTATGCATGTGCATTGGCTTTTTGGAGTGGCGGAGTGATGAAATGCGCAGCAGTGCCAGCACCACCACCACCACCACCACCATCACCACCAGCGGACAGCTATAAGCCAGACCAGGCCAACAACAACGTCAGCGCCAGTCGTTGCCGTTGCCGTCGCCGTCGCAGCCAGTTTTATGAATGAAACGCGAATGCGGGGCCCTGGGAGCTGCTGGTCTGGTCTCGCCTGGTAGCTGCATCAATGAATGGCGATGCAAGCGGCTGGCGGTGGTGCGCAGAGATCGAACTATTGTAATTACTACGAGATTATGCAAAATGCATATGCAATTAGTTGCAACTCTGCTGTGTGTGTGTGTGTGTGTGTGTTGTCTGCGTCTGAGTCATGGGGCAACTGGTTTGACTTGACTGCAACTGCTGCAGCAAATGCGGCCTGAGAACAAGTACTCGGATGCAGTGACAGGCCATAGATATGAAGTCACGATATTGGAATGTGTGTGTGACGAACGATGTTGGTTGTGCAAGACCCGTTGGCATTTTGCAATTAAAAACCAAAAAAAAAAAAAGAAAGAATAAAGAACAGTATCTAAGACATGGGAGTTAGCCACACACACACACACACGCACACAGATTGTCTAAATTTACAGGAACAACTGTCATCGCCCCCGCCCCCGCCACTGATACTAGCTGGTAACCAAACATAAATTTGATGGTCCATTGTCTCTCGTTTGTCGACATAAACATTAAGATATGGCCTTATGCACATTCCATTCGTTTTTTTTTTTGTATACCCTGGCACCCATTAATAATGGGTAAAAAGGGTATCATGAGGTTCATATAGGATATAGTCAACCCATGTTAGTCTGTAGGAACGGGGGCAACTCAAGAAGAACTCTCTACAGACAGCAACTAATGCGATAGAAAGCGAAAGATTTCAGAAAAATTGCTGGAAAGGGCAACCAGACATGAGTCCATTGATATTTCACCATGATAATGCTCGTTCTCATGTCGCAAAAGTGGTAAATGGGAAGTCCTAACCCACCCTCGTATATCCCAGACCTTGCACCATCAGACTACCATTCGTTCCGATCGATGCAGCACGCCCTTACGGGATAACACTTTACTTCAGTTGAAGGTATACAAAATTGGAAGCTTTTACTTGTACAAATTTTGGCACAATATCGCTTCTATATCGGGGAAAAAATACCTTAAAACTTACTTGCACATCCAATACTTCAGAACTTCGGCTTATGTATTCAATGATTTATTACACTGTGTTAGTTTTTTTTTCAAAAAATAAAAAAAACGGTTTTTCCCTAATTCGGGTCTTAGGAATCGAACTGCATCATTACTTTTTTGAGTTATCACGATGGTTTCATTTAAAAAAATTTTAGAGCGAAGCTCTTTAACGGACTTTCAACTGGGGGACTAAAACGAGAAAAATTTTGACTTTGATTTCTTTGCGACAGCTTTTTTGGGTGGGATTATCTTTGTTTTTGGGATCAGGGATTTGGAATCAGGGATCTGGGATAGATCTCGGAACTGGGATCTAGGATCAGGGATCTGGAATCAGGGATTTGGGATCAGGTATCTGGGATCTGAGATCTGGGATCTGAGATCTGGTTCAGGGAACAGGGACGTGGGATCAGGGATCTGGGTTGTGAAATCTTTGATCAGGGATCTGGAATCAGGGATCAGGAATTAGGATCTATCTCGAATCTAGGATCAGGGATCAGGGATCTGGGATGGATCTCGGATCTGGGATCTAGGATCAGGTATCTGGGATCAGTTATTTGGGATCAGAGATCTGGGTTCAGGTATCTGAGATCTGGGATCAGGGATCTATCTCGAATCTAGAATTAGGGATCTGGGATCAGAGATAAGGGATCAGAGATCTGGGATCAGGGGTTAGCGATGGATCTCGGAACTGGGATCTAGGATCAGGGATCTGGAATCAGGGATTTGGGATCAGGTATTTGGGATCTGGAATCAGGGAACAGGGACCTGGGATCAGGGATATGGGATGTGAAATCTTTGATCAGGGATCTGGAATCAGGGATCAGGAATTAGGGATCTATCTCGAATCTAGGATCAGGGATCTGGAATCAGGGATCTGGGATCTGGAATCTAGGATCAGGTATCTGGGATCAGTTATTTGGGATCAGAGATCTGGGTTCAGGTATCTGGAATCTGAGATCTGGGATCAGGGATCTGGGATGGGGTGGAATCTGGGATCTGGAATCAGGGATCAGGGATCTATCTCGAATCTAGGATTAGGGATCTGGGATCAGAGATCTGGGATCAGAGATCTGGGATCAGAGATCTGGGATCAAGTATCTGAGATCTGGGATCAGGGGTCTGTGATGGATCTGGGATCACGGATCTGTTTCAGGGATCTGGGATCAGTGATCTGGGATCAGAGATCTGGAACTGGTACAGGTGCACTATTTTCCAACACTATTTTATATAAAATAATAATAAAAAAATAACTTTATATTCTTATGCAAGAATTCTTATTTTGATTCTGATTTTTCTCCGTAAAGAGCTTCGCTCGTACCGTGTGTTTCACAATATACACTCCTTTTTTTTAAGTTTTTTACGAAGTTCAAATTTTTTTATTAATTCCAAAAATATGATATTTTATTCTCGTGAAATCTTAATAAATAGATTTAAATGTCCTCTAATTTAATACATTCACAGTTTTACGATATCATTGCGCATTCAAAAGTTATAGATTAAAATCTAAAAAAAATTTAAAAAAATTTTACATAATTTGTTTTACCAAAATGACATTAAATTAGGAAATATTTTATTAAAAATCAAGTTATTGTTGGAGAACCAAAGGGAAGACATTAAAAATGATTTTATTGTGATTTTGCATAATATTTGGAAATTTTAAAAAATTTGTTGTACAAAATTTTGCAATTCTTATAGTTTTTGGAGCATAACTTTTGAAAGCGCAATGATATCGAAAATCTGTTGATGTAGTAAATTAGAGGACATTTAAATCTATTTATTCAAATATCAGAAGAATCAAATATAGTTTTTTTACAATTAAGAATAAAAATTTTAACTTGAAGAAAAACTAAAAAAATTTTTTTATGAATATTTTGTAAAATATCGTTATAACTCAAAAAAGTAATGATGTAGTTTGATTACAAGGGTCCGAATTAGGGGAAACCCGTTCATGTGGGTCATGTCTTTTTTTTCGACTTGAACAGTGTTATTATTATGGGTAGCACCGATCGGTGAATGGTTCCGATTTTTTAAGGTTTCAACTGGGTTTCCGGCGATTTTAAACGTTTTATTTAGGTAAACGGTTCCAGTTTTAACACTTAATACCCTGGTACAGGGTATTATGTAGTCGGTGTTTTCGACTTTATCGCTCTTACTTATTTTTGTTGTTGTGTTTTTCTCAGATCAATGCCAGTCAATAATGAAACGATGCCGAACCAACGACCGACAACAACAATACCAAATGCCATCAATATCAAAACTCTCTGCCCTATCAGTGAAATGTGCGTGTATTTGTGTGTGTGTGTGTGTGTGCTGTCCCGTTGTCCCTTAAAAACTGATAATAATGTCGCCTGCGAGAAATTCCTTTAGCGGCATTTAAGGCCACTTAATTATGCCCAACCGACTCTCTGAACCAAAAACCAATCCTAAATTCCTGGAATTTTGACTCTTGTTAAATATCCAACTGCTGTATTTGTACATGCCGGCCGCCTTGTGTTGTTGTTGATGTCTGTCGGTGTGTCGGTCTGTCTGTCTGTCCTTTGTGTCTGGCTGTTGTATCTCTCAACTGCAACAGGAGCATCAGCCGCAGCAGCAGCAGCAGCAACACCATCGCATGCAATTTTTGCGTATGACTAGGGTCATAATTTCATACCTTTAATACGCACAGATTCGATGAACCAATTAGATCACAACGAATTTTCCACCAACAACAACAACAACAACAAGCAGCAAATTCTTTACCCACCTCTTCTTCTTCTCCCCACGGGTCTTCTACGGTCATCAAGTCAGCTCGTTCAACATTCAAGAGGCATCGATGATAATATTCATTCATTTGATCAAACCGCCGACGATGTTGTCGACGACGACTTTCATTATGCCCATGCACCTCAGCTCTTTACCCCCCGCCCCCCCCCCCCTACCACAAACGCCCTCAGCACACCTACTCCACCTCCTGCTTCATCTCCAGTTACTGCGTTTCGAACTGAATGCATGGCTAAACCATTGGGCAACCCAGACGCAGTCGGGCGGCCGCCCAAAACCAAATTGAAGCACAGAAAAGAAATAAGAAAACATATTGCCAAAGTAACAGCAGCAACAGCAACATCAGCAGCAGCAGCAGCAGCGAGACCAACATCAACAACAACCACAACAACAGCAGCATTATGCATCATTACACTGAAAGAACAGGAAGGAGACTTTTACTTGGGGGTAGCCAAGAAGAGGTTTGAATTGCTCGTAATTCAAAACGACACCAAAAATTATCTAGAAAAATAAATAATTGAATTTTCAATTCTGATACTAGTTTTTTAAATAAAGCCTAGGTTTTGCGTTCGTTCTTTGGGTACTTTTAATTTATTTTAATGATTTTTGAATTTTTTTTAAATTTATTGATTAATGGTTGAAAATACGAACAGCGTAGTTAAAGTGAGTTGTAGAGTCCCTCCTTTCCAATTTGGCATTAGGAAGTCTCATGGCTCACCGTAACACAACTGAACCGGTTTGTCCATTTCATTCTTGAGGAATCTCAAGCTATGTAGACGTGATAGAGACTTTCAGTTTAAGTTTACTTTCTTTCCAGCTTCTTAGAAAAGAATAGAGCTTTCTCTGTAATCCTGGATGGAGCTGTGTCTATCTTAATGTCTATAAGGAAAGATGTTTCTCGAGGAAGTGTACTTGGTCCCAAGATTTACACGTTATTTACAATAGACAAGCCAACAGGAGACACAATTCCTAGAAATCATAGTCCCTCCATTCCCTTCGTTTCAAAGAAGCTAAAAAAGGATATAGGCATAAATGGATGTGATCGTTTCAGATTAGATTAAAGTGCACTGTAATGTACTAGTGAGGCGAACGATTACAGACGTCTATTTTTAAGTGCGAAAATACAACCCCAAAAAGTTTTTCTTCAACACACCAAAGGCACATCCTACAAGTAGCAAACGTTTCTATTGGAAGAAATCACCCCTCTCATCATTTCATTGGTCCTTCGAGCCGGATATTTTGGAAATTATCCTCTCGCCCCAGCAAGCATCGGTGGAGCCTCCAAATAAAAAAATTTCACCTTAGCAGATGACACTGAAATTATGGCAAAAGATTCTTGCATTTACGAGATCCGCCATCTTTTATGTTGGTAAGTAAACATTGAATAACTTTGCCATTTATCAACCGATTGACTTCAGTAGAGATGTTTTTAAAACATAATTAAGGACAATTTTGACTATAAGGACGCTCTGCATTAAAACGTATTCGGCAATGTTCGAACTCCGAGTCGATTGTCTTGTAATCTTTCATATTTCGTGTCGAGTTTTCATATGGTATATAGAAGTAACAAGTATATCCGATGTGGTTTAGTGAATCGTGTAGCTGTTGAAACCGATTGCTCAATGCTATATTTACATTTTCAGGTATAGGAATTTAGTTAGTCATAAATACATTGCCAAAGGGGGGGCACTTTAACATTTAATGACTAAAATAATCTTCTGTTCTATACTATCATCCAGTAGTACATAATTCCATTACCTCTAAAACACTCCTTACCAAAACTTATTGTTATATCTTAACAAGTTTCATTTAAATAACTTTTCCCCAATCGAATGTAATTTGCCTTTTGGAATTAATTACAATTAAAAAAATAATAATTTATATTAATCTCTGACTTAGATATTAAGCACTTATTGACTATAAATCAATTAAGTGCAGTCGACTAAATAAATCAGTTGATTAATAAAAACACCTTAATTGCTGGTAAACATTTGTCATTATTTCGTGATGACAAGTAAAGTATAAAGCAATCATAAATTTCTAAGGAATTTAAATATAATTTACAAATAAAATATATTCCATCCGACAACAATTTGTAATGCCCGCGTCACATTTAGGTCGTCAGACTCTAGTAAGTAAACCCATCTTGATGCTTGAATACATTTTTAAAACTCGATAACCAGTAGGGATACCGCAAACACTTAGTCCAATGTCACACTTTACTATATGAAATTTTCACCATTGTTCTGGTAGAAAGTCCTTTCTCAAAAGTGTTAAAAATAATTATTTCAAAACTAAGCAAGTCGGTCAAGCCCTTCTGTAATATACTCTGACAAAGTTAGCATATAAGTGAAAACAAATAAGTGTGGAGTCACACAAACAATGCAAGTGCTGCCCATCCCGGTTGCTGTTAGAAGGTTTGAACAATCTAACTCAAAAATTGCCGGAAGATATTTATATTTGATCACAAAAAAAAATTTTGATAAGAAAATGCAATTATGAAAAGGCCCACAAAAGTATGATTTGCATCCGATGCAATTAATCATTTGATGCAGTTTAAGCACTTTTTGGAAAATTTCATTCATAACCTCATTTTTACCAATGCCAAGCGATTGATATTTTTGATGGATTTAGGGTAGAGGTTAAGCCCAAGTCTTTCAGAGGCATCAAAAAAATATTAAAAGGAAAATTTAGAAAATTTTTAAATTAGCAGACGAAATTGCAAAAATGTTAAAGAAAGAAATCTGCATCTATTTAAGGTGGTCTTCTACCTTCGGAAAATTTTTTTTTCCAGTTTTTTTGTTTTCCATTATTATTATAGCTTAAACATTCCTCTTTCATCCCCTTCAAACCATTTTCAAAAATTCAAAATAGTTTTGCAGATATAGCCATTTTAGTAGATCAATGTTTTTGCTATAGGGAGTATTTTATACGTTGCATTTTATGACCTGGTAACCATGATTGCGCCAGTTCTATTGAACCGATTTTGATTAGCCATGTTGGAATCGATGCAAAATTTATGTAATTCTGGACCGTTCCTCAATCAAAGAGAAAAACTTGTTTTGTTTACACTTAACTTATACAAAGAAACTTGAAAAATAAAATTTTTTTTTTATTTGCCGGCAATTTTACAAAAAAGTATTTAAAATTAGAATTGAGGTACGGGCCAGAATTTCATCAGTTCTGATCATAACCCCATTTGCCATTTTCATTTCCGATAACCTGGAGTCCCGGAATCATGGCTACCACCTCTACACATTTTTTTGGGAGACTTTAATGGGCAGGCCGAGAACTTTTTGAACAGCCCTCAAAATCCAGAAATATTTTTTTTAATTTTTTATATAAATAATAAAAAACACAAAACAAAAAATTTAAAATTCTCTTAAGGTTTTTTCTTCAGTATTTTTTTGTTATAAAAACTCCTAAAAAACCCTTTGCATAAATAATTTTTCGGATTGGGTTGGGATTTTCAGAGTAATAAAGGTCAAAAGAAACAAGCTGAAGATCTATCAATATCTAAACAATATAGTGCACATTATATTGCTCAGATATTAATAGATCTCCACAAGTAGCAAATACAGCTTGTTCTCTTTCACTTCATAAATCCGAAAAAGGCAAAAAAGATCCGATATAATAATATCGAATCCACTTAAGAAGCGGTCTTCCACCGACGATTCTTTGTCATTAATATTGGATCAGAGACTTAAAATAAAATCAATATTGTACAGTTAGAGAGGACTGTAGGAACACACTTAACTGAAAGACCATCGGACATCGTTGTTTCTAAAGAAAAAACAAAAATCAGTCTTCAAAACGTACTGAACCACACTTCAGCCTGGCTTGTTTGTAATTTGTTTGACAAGTCATGCCACCCCCACTTTTTCTACTTTCAAAGATATTAATAAATGCCTAAAAAAAATCGGAAACAATTTTCTGCACTCTTTGGAAAATAATATGATTAGAAAGATCATGTCTTGGCAATTTCCGATGCTTAAGATTGGGGGCCAAAAGCAAAAACAAATATAAACTCACCCAAAACTTTTCATGATTTGGTGCATTTCCCCATTTATAGAACAGCCACAAAAAATGGCCAACTTTAAAAATGTCAGAGCACGTTGTTGGAAGAAAGTTGTATAGGATACTGAAGTAAGTACCAGAACTTCTAACCCATCACAAATTATCCCGCCTACAATTTAGTTTAAAAAACACAAAGACTGTTTGAGACTATTCTTAGCTTTGATAAACGCTTTTTGGTAGGCTACTTAACTTTTGAGGATCTTTTAAAGTCAAATTTGGAGGGTGTCGTATGAATATGAAATGGACCAAAGAAACTGCATACAAATCACAAAAAATTGGAGCTGCGCTATGATCAGAGCCATACTTCTTAAAAGGTTGAAAGTAAGGGACTTGAGCTCAAGTAATAGTTTCAAGTTGATGCAAGTTTTGGCAAATTTATATAGCTTAGAGGGATATGCAAGTCATTAGTACATGGTGTTTGAGTCTCTGTTGTGCCTGTTTTGCATATTTTCAGATTGAATTTTATCTTAGTAGGCCATGATAAATGAGTTTTTTTTAGAACCTTTTTGTGATTTGAGCAGGTCATTTTGGTGATTTTTCTGTCTCTATCAATATCCGCTGTCTAGTTAAGAACGTTATGTTTGTCCTTATATGTAGTTTGAATACATAATTGATAAGAAATTTAAGGACGAGTTTTTCTTCATACATAAACGATTCCAGTTTTTCTCACAGTGCATTCAATCGACACATTCACTTATAGGTTTAAAAATCGATGAGAAAAGGGAATATGTTGAACGGGCGGCGGCGGCGTTCGCTCAAAACTGCTGTCCGTTGTCCGCCCAAGCACACACACACACACACACAGACGCATACATACATATGCAGACGAAGCAAAGACCTCTTTTTAATGTATTGCAATTCCAAGAATTTAGGAAGAGGAACGTGAGAAACTTTGTTTTTGTTATTTTCTTTTCTTTGCATTTCATTTCAAGATACGATGCCAATGCCTCCAACCTAATATCGTATCCCTCTCTCGCTGTCCCTCTCTCTCGGGCTCTCTCTCTCTCTCTCTCTCTGTTCAACCCAGGTTTTAAGTCGGGCCCAAAGTCAAAGCCCGAGCCAGACTCTTACACTCTGCTCCTACATCAGGTTTGTGGCCATGGGCCGCCGCCGCCAATGTTTGATTGCAGTTGCACAGTTGCAGCATGCCCCAGACCCAGACATTCATATTGTATACACTTAAAATTCTTTGTGGAATTTCGTATTGCAGCAGCCAAAAACGGTGGAGTAGGAGGAGGAGGAGGAGGAGTGGATGTGTGTGTGTGTGTGTGTGTGCAGACTTGGCTAATAAAGCCGGTGACAAGAGAAAGCCAAATTCCAAGACTACAACATTGTAGTGTGCCTGGGTGGTGCAGGCTGAGAGAATGATGATGGCGGGAGGCGAGGTGGAGACACCACCAGCAATGGGTTGCATTTAGTTATTCTGTTTGCTTGCCACTCTTTTTTTTTTTTGTTTTTGTTTTGGTTTCTTTTTGGGATGCCGCTGTGGAATGTGCATAATTTTTTTTTTTTTTCTTTCAAGTTTTCTTTTTTCCTTTTACTGTGTGGCGCACAGGGCAGCGACAAAATAGCAGAATCCTGTTGCATGATCGTTAACAAGATGCCAAGACAACGACGACGACGACGACCAGTGGAAGGAGTGGGGGAGGAGGTGGAGGAGCAGTGAAAGATGGACTGGAATCAGAATCTGTGGGAGCTTCGAACTGGCAGCCAAATTAAATAGGCGCAAGCTCTTGAGTTAGCCCCAACTTTTGTGAATCCAGAATGGACTTCGTTTTGCTGTTGTTGTTGATATACCCTGTACCAAGGGTACAAAGGGTATAATGAGAAAAAAAAACAGAAGGAAGCAGTTCTAACCAATTTCCCCAGCAGATCTATCTATTTTGAGAGTTCGAAAACCAAGAGCTATTCAGTTTAGCTGGAACCTGCTGTTTTGGCTATATTAACTACAAAAATTTCAAATTTTAAGGCACGTACTCAAATGAAGGAATAACTAAATAAGGATGCTTTCAAAAGCTGTCAAAGTTCTTCGAAAGTGTTTCTATCGGGCGAGTTATGGGAGTGGAATTATTGAAATATGGATCCTGATAAGGGTTAATTGAAGCGGTATAAAGAAATAAAAAATGGTTTAATAAATTTTTATGAAAATTTTATATAAAATTTAAAAATGTGTTTCCTTCTTCAAAGACATTATGATTACAAATACTAGATAAAATTATAAAACATTAAAAAAAATTAATTTAATTTTATATAAAAAAGTTTAATTTATCAATTAAAATATTTATTTTTAAAAACAGAAGATTAAATTAAAAATAAAAAAGAAAAAAAATAAAATTTCAAATAAAATATTGTGCCGAAATAAATTTGTATCTCATCTGAGTATAGACCTTATCCTGTTTGTAGCTATTTCAAAAAATACATTTTTAATTTTTTATTTCTTTTAAAGGAATAAACAATTACACTAAGTAACAGATAATAAAAACCGAGCTTATGCAATGCTCTTTTCGGATTAATAGACCACCCAATGTCATGATCAGATAAAGTCATTAATATTCTGACGTCAAGACATATCTTTGGAAAAATCTCAAAAGATTTTCTTCAGAACGTTTACAATTCTAATTAACTGACATTCTTATTATGTTAACTGACAAGTATACCATCGGTTGCAAAATTAAAATTGAAATCGACTGCTCAAAGCCAGATACGATTTTCGCTTTATCTGATCTAGTAACCGCAGATAATTTTACCACTTTACCTAAAAAAGTTACACAATATTAATTATTCAAAATGAATTTCGGAACTTAATTCGCTTACAAATTTTTACAAGGTAACAAGGACAGGAAAACAGATCGCGCGCTGGCTGAGAAAAAGTTTCATAAGTAATAGTACATGATCAGCCAAGAAGACGACCTTATGTTCGCCTGTCATGAATCGTCGCAACTGTTTTTATAGGCTGTATCATCCGCCTTAGTGGCTATTAGTGTATTTTTGGTCGTCTGAGACCGGCAAGTCCGCGGTGTACCAGGTGTACAGTACTGGGCCTAGTACACCTGCTCCAATGCGGCGGATATTCGATCGCTCGTCTCTCAACTCGACCATTAAACACTGTTTTTGGGAGAAGGGACTTCAGCTTAAAAAGCAGGGTAAAAATCTCTAGAGATTTTCGTGTCGTCCTAGATAGGCTGATGTCTTTTCTTCTAGAAACTACTATTTTTACAGTCGTGCTCCCATATTCACTTCCGCAAACATCTTGCAATTTATATGCCCAATTTGCTGCTTAATGGCAACATGGCTTAGACTTTCCATGAACATCCGCCGATGTTTTAATACCCTTCCAGATTTTTAAATTTATTGAAGCAAAGGTTTTCATTATTTTCTTTCTTCTTTTTTACTAAGATGTTTGATTTTGAATACAAGTGTTAGAATGAACCGTTTCATTTTGATGTCAAAAAGGATGCAATGCTTAAAACAGTACAGTAGGCTAGTCATTTCCAAAAAATTTCCCCGATAAGTGCCCTTAAAAGTATGCTATTTTTATGAATGTTAATAAAACTATATGCAACATGGTCCAGTTTATAGAAGGAGTGGTAAAGGATAGTGTCAACATGCTCCATCACGTCAGGGTTTTATCTAATATGAGCCAAAAGCTGGTAAGAGTGCTTAATTTGACCATTTGAGACATTTCAATTGACTATCCTTTATAAAAATGTGCAGTACTATTTCTTAGCATTAAAAAAAAATGTCCCAAGCATCTTGTAAAATCAAAGAAAGTGCAGCGTTTGTCAACAAAAGCGAGGCGAACAAGTGAGTGCGCATTGGTGTGCGAATATAATGCGACGCAAAGCGGCTACTTCATTTAAAGCTAGTCAGCGACTGATTGGTTTTGCGGACTTTTTACTCTCTTAGCGAAGGGCTTGGCATGTGTTGTGCTAGTGTCTGTGTGAATTGCCGAATATGTTCGTACATCAGACAGTATGGGAGGCAAACTTAGAATATACAAGAACTAAGACCCTTCCGTTATCAATAAATAGCGGGGCCTTCCAAAATATTATATATCATGGATCATAACGGCTAGATGTTGTCGTCTATATCTGAATGAAGGCAGTTATAATCAGTAACCGAATAAAGAATGTTCATTTTCCAACACTAGAGAAGTAGAGAGTACGCGGCATCTACCTCTCAACAAGGCATTGCTTACAGATGTTTAAATTAACAATGTTAAAATCTGCCTCCTTAAATCAAAAAGCAATAAACTACAGAAAAATGATAATAACAGAAACTTTTTAACATTAAGATAACAGGGATATACAAACTAATCGTGCAAATTAAAGTCCTAATGACAATAAAGTTTGCATACTTACAAGGGCATTTATCATGTACAATTTTGTTTGTAAAAACTTGGTAATTATAGCAAAAAGTCGTTAAATTTTGCTTAGCAGAGCAATAAGTTTTTTTTTTAAGTTTCAAAACTCTTAAATATTGAATCGAGAAAATAAAATTCAAATAATATCATGCCAGATGAAATGGTCAATCGAGTAAGAAAGTCGGTGAAGCGCGACTTTAATATACTTTGTACCTGTCAAAGTTTGTATATAAATGATTGATTTGAAAAACTGAGTAGTGCTGGCGGCCAGTGCGTAATTATTTGTTATGTTTATAACTCGACTATTGATTATCTAATCGGGAAACTGAGTACGGTGGATCGATTAGTAATGACGATTTAAGTATATGTGATATATATGAAATATCCAAAATAAACTTGATGTGTCTGCAAGTATAAAGAGTTTATGTTCCATACTCTTCAAACCTCTAGGTCTTACCATCTCTGAGATCTCTAAGTTAATACGGACATATCAATACTGTTTGTCTTGTTTGTTTAAAGTGATTGAATACGCTGCAGGCCAGGGTTATAAAAATATCAAGTTAGCCGGTTTCAGCCCGAAAGGACCTCGCTCTGTGATTCAGCAGTAAGATCAGGTCTAAAGGTGACTTATGTTAGACTCGACGATTCTAAAGCATTCGAATATTTCAGTTTCTTAATCTTATTCTTGAGCGTTTGAGAAACTGTCGAAGCAGTTGATGACTGTTTGCCGCGAATTAAAAAAATCAGAGTCGAAGCCAATGAAAAACTGTCAAACCATTGACGTTGACTGATACTGCAGAGATTTCGAAATTTTCCAAATCTGAAATTCTGAAATCTGAATAACAATTTTATGTACAAATTTGTCAGACTTTTATCGATTCATTAAGTTTGTTAACGATCAGATGACATAAAGTACAGGTAGCTTACATAGAGAGCTTGCATAGTCTATAGGAACTGCAGGGGTACAGGGTAACTTGCAGTCGAGCTTGACCGACTTTCTTCTTTGTTGTTGTTGTGGCGAGTTGATTGTCCTCTCACCTCAAGTTTTTTGGATTGGAATGCTGCCTTACGGGTAGAGAGAAAATCTTCTCACCTCGCCAACTTCAGCAGCCACTCAGCCAGAAAGAACAGAACTCGCTGCTGCTGCTGCTGCTGCTGCTGCTGCTGGATGCTGCAAGGCAGCGGCGCAGGGTAAGGCGGCGGCCTTCTTGTTTTTCTTTTGAATTCTCAGTCAGTTTTGGCGGTGTGTCTGCTGCGACTAACTACTATTCCAGAGAGTATGAGTATGAGCATGAGGATGAGGATGAGGATGTGGATGCGGTGGTACGTGTATGCATGTCTGTGTATTGTTCATTATGATTATTTTGTTTGGTGGCTGTGCAAAAATCCGCACATAATCTCGCAAAACCAGTAGAACAACAACAAGGATGCGAAATGCGGACAGCTCTGCTCATTTATAATGGGAAATGTGTGAGAGCCGGGCGCAAATCCCTTACCTTACCTTGCCTTGCCTTACCTTACCTTGCCTTACCTTTCCTGTCAGTCGTCGTCGTCGTCTTTGGGTTTTTAGCTGTTGTCGCGGTCGTTGGGGTCGTCTGGGCATTGGGTTTTGCCTTTTGTCCTGCTCATCGCATTCGAATTTTCCCAGAAATGTTAATTATAATACTCACACACACACACACACTCACACACATAATAACTCGCATCAGGCCTACTCTCCATATCCTGTTTATGCCTTTCGTTAACCGTTCGTTGCGTTTGTTAATGCGCCAAATGAATTTGCATGCTATGCGTTTTTTTTTTTTGTTGTTTTCAAAAATACCAAATGCCAGTTGTTTATTTCTGGGTGAGAGGATCGACATCAAGGCAGGCCATAATGCTCTTGTTTTGCTTTCAAGTCAGCATCTCACCAAAAAAAAAAAAAAACAAAATAAACCCAAAAGGGCTTCACCAAATTGAGATGATATGGCACAAATGGGCGTGTGAGTTAAGTGTAAAGATTTGATTAAAAGTTGTCATAGTCCTTTTTATCTATCTACTAGGATATAGAATGCAATATGAGAAGAATTTCTGAGGAAGGTACGACCCATCTATCTTTAAAATTGTGAAAGATATGAGGTTTTTTTTATCAAAATGAGGGGGAATCAGGGTGCGTGGTAAAAAACAAAATAAAATTTATCTGCCTAACAGTATAGGGAGTTTTATGTTCGAACCCGGAATTCCAACATTTTGTGTACTTTCAATCGAACCTTAAACCGAACCACATGTGAAGAACTAACTGAACCTCAACCTGTTATAAGCCTAAACTTTCGTTTCGGTTCAACAAAAACTAAAGACATTCAAAAATCTGACCTATTGCCCTACGACCTTTCTGTTTACTTGCCGATATTGCGCGACAGAGTCTTATTAAAAGTTCTCAAAAGAACTTAGAAAGTTAGTAATAAAATTGTTACACATTATAGCCTCTGTTTTTTAAGAAACTCGATTCTATAGATTATTAAATAATTCACAAAAGAAAAAGAAAAAAGTAAACGAATGTATGTTTAACAATCTCTATTACCCAAACCCAATTTCCTTTATGATGTAGTATCTAAGCTATTTTTCCTAAATTTGTTGAATCTGAGCCTCAGTGTCCTATTACTCCTCCTTCGTTTTACAGTAACTGCATAATTGGGTGTTAATTATTCCCATCTTGTACAGGTAGCTCTGCAGTCTGCAGTGAACCGTGGAGAGCCCTGTCAGAATTCTGAGGCCATTTTTTTCTTGCTGGATATATTTTTAAACCTTATTATAGCTTTCGCTTGTCTCAGCTTCCTAGTGCCAACACAGTAAGACCGCATTTACACCATGAAGCAAACTTCATGATGTTTTCTTAAAAGCTCTTGCTTGTTGGACAGAGGTGTGAAGGGGCAAGCTACACCACTACACCTCTTTCCTACAAGCAAGAGCTTTTTCAAAAACATCATGAAGTTTGCTTCATCGTGTAAATCCCCGACTAAGTTGTTTCAAGCGTACACTCTTCATTTTGAAAGAGTTCTCTGAACTAATAATCAACCCATTTCTATGTTGAACGGACTTTTCCATCTTTTTTTTGATATATATAGATATTCTTCTTCTAAATTAAAACTCAATAATACGTTAAGGAAAACAAAAATCAATTAAACAATTTAACTAGATTTTTAAATTAGGTGAAACGTGGAATGAACCAAGTTTCGCACCAAAACCTTTGCCCAAAAACTTCGAACTTCAAATTTTCGAACATTACCCTAGAGATTGAGAGAAGCTCTGTTGGCGAAGAGTTGGCCCTTTGGTATGGTAAATTTTGGCCTTGCAGTCCTGATTTAGAATTGTATTTTTATCTGTACAAATGCATGAATTACTGAACTTTTTCATCATATGAATGAAAAGACTAAAGAAATGTATATAGGAAAAAAAAGTATGTAGATAAGCCAACGTTGCATACTTTACGGAGCTGACTTCTCCCATACTTGAGCATAATACAAATTCCTTAGTACAAATACAGTAAAAAATTTTTGCTTGCTTTTGATTGCAAAAGGAGCTGGAGTCACAGTGCTTAGATTCCCGGCTACAGGACATTCACGACAACGAAATAAAAGAGTCGTTAGGTTAATTTCGAACGAGAAAAAATGATGAATTTTTTTGTAAAAAACCTTTTGGTTTCTCCACTTTATTATTTTTGCGAACTGGAATAAGAACTCGTAAGGCCCAATTTCTCACCTTCTACATAGCACTATCTTTCACATAAACTTACAAATAGCAATTTAAATTCTAATTTTATCTGACATATAGTAGATGAGAAATCGGCCCTAAAAGTGTGCTAAATAATAAGAGTTGATTTATTAAGCTGATCAGGGATCAAGTGTCTCTGCTGAACGCGCCCATTGTCTTCTTGATCACTTTATAATACACTTTGTCTATTTCTTAAACTTTTTCAAGGTGTCAATGTGGATTTTTCTGTGAACATACCAATAAACCGCTACCAAGCCTATTTGGAACCAAATCTTTCCTAAAAAACTCATTATTTAGAACTAGGCGTAGAATTTCTATCTGGGAATCGCTACTAAATCGCAACAAAATCGATCCATTTTTGAAGCGAATGATAACTGGTGATGAAAAATAGATCACTTACGGCACCATCAAGCGAAAACTGTATCCAAGCTAGGATTAACTGACGGGAAGGTTTAGCACTGTGTTTGATGGGATCATCTACTACGATCTACTCCCCAATGGCCCAACTCTTAATTCGATCGTGTACAGTCAACAATTAGACCTTTTGGCTGCAGATTTTTGATCAAAAGGACCAGGATTTCTATGAAATTACCTTCAAAATGGCAGAAAGTTATCGAACAAAATGGCGCATATTTGACTTAGATCGTACCATTCTATATATGGGCATTTCTTTTCTGACGTGACGTGACATTCGTACGATAAAATATACAAAAAAAATATGAAAGAGACAAGTTAAAAAATTTTTTTTTTTTTTATATTTTGGTAGTAATTCAATAGCAACTTATTTAGAAAAAAAATTATAAAAATCGACCCAGAGGATTCATAGACATCAGTAAAAATATGCCCTGACGTGACGTTACTTAAAACGGAAGTGGGTTTTGACTCGGACTACAAAATTGCTAAACTCTGCGAATTGAGAAACTCTTTTTGTAGGAAACTTTTTTCAGTAGTTTTTAGAATAATATAAGTTTATTTTCCAATTTACCAAATATAAATCTCATTTCTCGTTCTTTTTTTATCAGCTTCTTTATATCTGACGTGACGTTACTGACGTGACGTTACTTAAATTTCATCTGGCAATTTTTAAGTGAAGAAAATTTTTCTTAAATTATTCAACCCAACAAAAAAATCATTTTTAATTGTAGCTAAAATTTTGCGAAAAGGTGGAATTGCTTAATGGCTCTGAGAGCTGTAAATCAGAAAGAGAAAATGCACTGAAAAAACTGGCAAAACGTAAATTTGTACCTTCTAGCCCGATATATAGCTATCTGTACAAAGGGAAGCTTTAAACTCATTAATTAAAAATAATTTGCATATTTACTTTTTCTAAATCAAGTAAGAAACAACTTTTAATGAACTTTTAATTTTTCGGGATAAGTTAAACAGCTTCAGGAGGGGATCGCAAAGAAAATCGGCGCAATATTTGAGCACAATGCTAGGGACATTGTCTGGACCTGATGAATTCGACTATTTAAATTCGAAAGAAGACAATTGTGATCAATGATCGGAGGATAAATGCAGTTAGAGCGAGAAATAAGGTGAGGATAAGTTCGACATTCCTCAAGATTAGTATCGGATGGGGCATAGCAAAGTTGAAAAGCTTGACTAAATCTATTGTGCAAAAGGTATTTGAAAATAAAAAGAAGATACAAAAAAATACTTTTAAGTCTGCCCTGTCAAAAGAACTGAAAGGTACAAGCCTAAACGAAGTTGAAAAATCATATCACGAACAATAACTAAGACCTAGGTATAGTTATAGAGCTTGCATCATGGAAAAAATTAAATCTTGCTAATCTTTTAAACATATGACATTACCCATTGTAATTTTCTGATAAGTCAAATGGCCAATTGTACTGGGAACATGTTTAAATAAGACTAGTCCAGTATTTAACAACATATTATTTAGGTGTATATAGTCAATTGTATAGCCTAAACACTGTATAAGATGATTTTAATACCACGAGTAAGTCAGAAATACGTAATCATATTTGTAGGGTGGGATGATAGTTAAATTCGGAACTAGAAATAGAAAATGTACAAGATAATAATCCAGTTAAAGACCAAGCGAATTTTTTAAACATTAAATGTGAAAAACAAAATTCACTATTCGAGGCAAATAAAAAAAAATCAATCTTTTTATTAAAAACCTTTTCCCCAAAAGTTACAATTGTCTTTTACTGTTGAAAAAAAAATGGATCATCCTGTACAATTTTTGGAAAACCCGATAAGTAAAACTCATTTGACGATTCCGAAAAATCTTTTGAGGATTTGAAACTTGTAGGAAACCTTACAATTAAGGGTGGCCTTGTACGAAATTTGAACTTTACTCTTATCGTTATTTTAGGCTGATTTATTGGGTAGGTTTTTCTGTCACATGTGATTTGCGTTTATCGATCAAATGGAAAAACCATCTGTGTTCCAGCGATAAGAAAACTGTACATTGGGTCAATAGTTTATTCTTTTCAATATTTTGAAGATTCTGCAATCAAAACAAAAAGTTATTAATTTGATGAAAAACTAAGTCCTACAATTATAATTTCAATTTTCACATAATAATAAACCAATTATCGAAATCATTTTTTTGAATTAAAAACAAATAATTTCCCAATTGACACAAAAACAAATATATATATAACAGATGTGTAGACAACAACAAATGTAATAAAAGTTTAAATAATTTGTTACAACGCAATTTTTTGAGTTTTCTATAAAAATTTATAAAATCGCCGCCATTATGTTTTTTTTTTTTCAGCAACAACAACAACAACAACAAAACAGCAAAGAGCAAAATAAGCGAAGCCCTCCCACTTCTCGTGCACCCCCAAAAAGCATGTTCGACGAAAGCTGCAAAGGCTCTCCAAATAACAACAACAACAACTGGAATGTCAAAACTAACAAAAAGCTAAGCATCTCTCACGCTCACACCAACGCCAATTGATCGCTCTCACACCCACACCAATGCGCCAATTTATCACCTACACAGACACATAGGCGCTCTCTCTTTCAAAAACACAGATACTAAGGCAAATACTAATCGCGACAACGACAACGACGACGACGATCACGTAGTGCGCAGATACGAGGTACATACATGTGGATGAAGAGGGGGGGAAAATGGGGGAGGGGGGCATTGGGTGGCCACCTAAACCTAACGCCACCCTTGCCAGCAAAGCGATAATGAACAACGACAGACTGAGAGCGAGAGAGAGAGAGAGAAACTGCGACCACGACTGCGACTTCAATAGCCAGGCAGTGGAGCAGGCGCTGGTAGGGGGAGGGGGGCCAAAGGGAGCGGGTGCGGCGTTGCAAACCAGTTGCGGTGGCACGTCGCAATACCACATTCCAAAAGAGGTTAGACCTCCGCCGTCATTTCATTCACAATTTTCAGCGTCGCGTCGTTGCAGGCAGAGAACGGACGCGTCGGCAGCGGGGTCGGGATTGGAGCACATTTTGGAGTTGTTGTTGTTGGCGCTTGGCATGCGACACTGAAGGTTTTTTTTTCTGTTTTCTGTTTTGCTTTGGCACGGTCTGGCCCCTAAAAATCTTTTGTAACACCATCTCCTTATAGCCAGCATTTGGATGGCATTTGAAATATTTCTAACCAGTTGTTGATTTGGTTTAATTTCTTACTCACAAAATGGCCAGTGAATTACAATAAATTCCTTAAACAGGCATATAATCGCGTTATCATCATTATTTACAATTACACCAATACACGCACAGAAACATCATAGTGGAAGTGGAAGTAGTAGTACTCGAGCAGAACTAGACATGGTACTAAGGCCAACACATGCACTGAGAGAAAGGGATAGGCGCTGAATTAAGGTATCCAAGGCAAGGCTGCTAACCTCTCAAATTTTTGAAAGAGCTTCGGTTCGGTCCTATGAGGAATCTTTGGGTTCGGTTCGCGGACCGGTTCCTGAAACCTCGAACCCCAGGTTTTGGTTTGATCCCCGGTTCTCTTAGACAAAAAGCAAAAGTTTGCTTTTAATTGCATTTTTTAATTCTATCTCGAATCGGCAAAGAAATTTTGTCATTCGGATGCAAAGAAATGACGCTATGCTCATTCGGATTACGATTCTTCTCTCTTTTGAGTAGATTTTTAGAATAATCATCCCATTCAAAACCAAAAAGAGAAAAAAACAAGAAAATAAATAAATGCAAAATCAAACCCGTGTTTTTGAAATAAACGTATTTCAAGCTCTTTCAAGACAAGAATTCCGGGATTGAAAAATCTATTCGTACTTAGTTTGGGAAAATGTGGAACCGACCTATTTCTGACATCAGTTGGGATATCTCGCATTTTTTTCTGCTTAGACATTGTTTCTTCCACAATATGTTCATCTCTTTTAAATTCTTAGATTAGAAAGAACAAACTTAAGTGTGGAAAATACTCGTACAAATGATATCAGGAACAGGTTTTAAGACCGTTTCAAAGTTTGACTACATTGGTCGGTATATGAATGTTCTCTTGGACAATTTTAGAAAAAAACTTGAATATAGATTTTTTTAAGTAATAAATTTTAAACGCTTTTACTAAAGGCAAATAATTTATTTGTAATACTTTTATTAAAAATGTTATTCGTTTGAAAAATAACTTAATATTATGAGCCAAAAATTTTATATTTTAATAAGGGGTCCGGTTGGGGTTAAGTTTGAGGGGTCTAAAATGTAAAAGATAAGGTTCGTCGTCCGGTACAGGCACATCCAAACCAAACCGGTTTTCAGGGGTTCGGTTCCAGATCGGTTTGCAGCCTTGATCCCAGATATTTGGACGGAATTGGTAGTGTAAAGAAGTGCGAAACTTATGTATATGTTTAAAATTCTTGTACTAGTGACCATTTTATTTACTAATCTCCCAAAAAAAAAGCTATTTTCAAGTCTTAGGGCAATAATTTGCCCTTTTAGGACATGGGATAGCAAATTTTTCATTAGCGAATTAATTTATTCCAATGCCTATTTGAAATATTTTACTGAAATACTGAAATATTTACTGAAACACAGAATGAGAAATTAAACTGTGCGGCTATAGTTATGCACCAAGCATAAAAAACAAAATTTAAATCTTAACGGAAAATTTTGCATTGCTAGCCTTGTTTTTTTTTTTTATTCCTGTTTATCCTATTCTTGATTCCCTTTTTATCTATAATCGTCAATTGATACTCTTCCCACACTAACTACACTTTATCTGAAAAAGTTGGGTGCGGCTATAGTTATGCACCGGAGTTTAGCTAACTTAACAAACTCATCGTAGTTTTTAAAAATATTTTGTTTAAAAGAAAAAGATCATGGTGCAATTACAAATGAAGTCAAGGCTAACAAGTTGATAGCTGAGAGCTGTAGAGTAAGAGTGAGCCTAAAAACTGAGCCTCTCAGTCGCCATTTTATATGATAGAGATTTTATAGGAAAGAGAAATAGAATCTCCTTCCGATCTTTATTTAGTCTCAATGAACAGCTACTCCCCTGCTCGCAGCATATTTGATCGAACGGAATTCCTGAGAATGTACAATATGCTAGCTATGCAAGAGCTAGATTGTGTAGGATAAATGATCTAAGACACTTGTCAGAGATGTTACCACTGAGTAGAGGATTCCAAAATGAACAGTTCGAGGCATATGAAGAAGGCGCAATGGAATGTAAACTTCCTGGTTTGTCTTGCTGAGTCATACAAGTTCACACTACTAAGTAGTTTCTCTGCATCAATATTGCACTTTATAAGCTTGAGCATGAACAGTATACCCAACATAGTGCGTCTATGTTCAAGTGTTGGTAAGTCTATAAGATTAAGTCTGGATATACAGGAAAGGAGTCTTAAAAGTGGGTCCCACCCTAGGTTGTGCAGAGCCAAAAAGAGAAACTGCTTCTGGACTGATTCGATACGCTTACAAAGACTATCCGGAGGAGTATATAATCAGTTTTTCTAAAGCATCGCCTGAGTATCATGTTAGCAACCTCGGCCAAGCCTGGCATGGGTTATGAATGAGTTATTTTCGAGTATTTTTTTAATCGCAAATGGAATTAATCTCTTTTTAATTATCAAGAGGACTCAAATAAGACTTCTCAAGGTGATTTTTGAAAAAATGATCTTCCAAATGCTAGGTGAGCTATGATATATAGTCTCCCACTCTCACAGTTGTCTGCCAAACTCACACTCAAAAAAGTCTTCTGTTTCATTGTTTTTTCTGTTTTGGGTTGCTTGAACTTCCCTTTCGGGAAGGAGAAACGTCTAAACATCTGGAAAAGTCAGCAAAACTCGTTGATTAGAAATTTGGGAGACTTCTGAAATAGTACGAGGAAGCTCTTGAAAGTTATAAAACATAACTAGCATTAACTAGAGCTAATTAAACTCATTATATAGTTTTGTGATAGAATTGAGATGCAGGAAAACAAAAACCTAATATATTTGAACAAAATAAAAAATTCTACGAAAAAAAAATTAAAATTATTAATTATTCGTAAAGAAGATCAATTATAAATATTGAGAGAGGAAGAAGAGAGGAGGAAGAAAAGAAATATAAAATTTAAATTATAAAAAAAAAAAAATAAAAAAAAAAAAAAATTAAAAAAAAAAAATCAAAAATAAAAAGAAAAATAAAAAAAAAATAATAAAAATAGAAAGAAAAAAAAAAAAAAAAAAAAAAAAAAAAAAAAAAATATAAAAAAAAGAACAAAAACAAGAGCGTAAATTAAAGTCGGTATAAAACAGACAGGTGAAAGGAGCTGAATTGGAAAGGTTGACGTTTATCGGACTCATGGGGAAGTTAAGCAATTGACATCGATTGGCAAATGACTTTAAAGTCTATACTAAGACCAGATCGAATATTGGCAAAACAGAAAGAAAAAGCACAGCGATAAATCTTTTGCCAAAACGAACGGACAATTTAAAGCAAAGCTAATTTCGCTAATAGTAAATATTCCGCAATCAAAAGGCAATAAAAAATTGCTGCACTATAAAATCATGGAACTAATGGCAGAAAATAATTCAAAAGAAAAGTGGTTCGATGGAGAATGTCAAACATTCTTTGAATGTGCTGCAAAATTACAGATGGAAACAAGATAATGCACATAGAGGAAAACAAGAAACCACAACTAGTCTGCCAGGCGAAGAAAACACCTTACCTAAGCCATATAGAGGGGGAGTATGGACTGGTGGAAGCTGGCTTGTAGCATACAAAATTAAGTCTTCCAAGAAAGTATACAAGATTGATAAAATCACTTTACAATATTGCTAAATCCGCTGTTAACGGCGTAAGATAACGATAAGACATTTGTTCCTGTTTGTGAACAATGCCATTCCACCAACATCGGCTACCATGGGCTACTTGTATTAGAAACACCACGAAGAGGACTGCTTCCTTTACATAGGCTACTCCGTTGAAAAAAAACAAACCCCTATACAGAATATTTTACTTATAGTTTGCAATAGAAAACAAGAAGAAAACCTCAAAATTCTACAAAAAAAGAACTTAAAAATTATCTAAAAAAAATGATTGTAAATGTTATGCAACATTTTTTTTTATATAAACGTTTTTCATTACGATCTGCTAGTATTTCACAGTTTTATCTATGCTTTAACCTAATCAACTTGGGCACGTTATTTGTTCAGTTACCCTTAAATTTCGACGACATTTGTTAATCAGATAATAATTGTACTTTAATTGATTTTGCCTATTTTACTTTAACTATATCAATTTTTCTTCCTTTTTTTTCTTTTGCTTTGCAATAATACAACAAAATTGTGTGCATATTTAGGAAAAAGGGAAATCCAAATCATCCTATTAACTAGTGTGGATTATCATCTATAAACTTCATTGCAAAAATATTCATTATCATTCTCAATGCACGACTTGATTTAACAACGAGAGCTTTAGTTACGACTACGATATATGTACCTGTTACTCAGAGAAAGGATTGTTTAAAAAACTGTTATTAAATCAAAAGTATGAACATAAAATGTTTTTAATAACAATTAATGTAAAAATCAACTCCAAACCTTCTTTGAGAATTTCAGCGATGCTTTTGTTACTGTATCTAGAAAAGCACTAATATTTAGGCTGAACACTATGGAAGTATTAACTAGAGATGGGGGCGGGACGGGAAGATCCGGGTCCCGAAGATCTCGAATTTAAATGTTCCCTCAGGCAGGTCAGAAGTATTTTAAAATCTTTGGGACGTCACAAAATGAATTTATAATTACTAAAATTTAAAAATTTCCATGTGATTTTCCACTGAAAATAAATCTTTTAAGATTCGGGATTTTCGAAAAAATTCGTCTTGTGCCCATCTCTCACACGGGTGGTACTGTAGACAGAAAGCGAACTGTCAAGTGTCTTTGACACAAAAATTGGTGAGAGGCAGTGTTGGGTTGGTCATGAGTGAGTAAACAAAAATGAGTTGTTCACTAAACTGAACAAGTGAACGTGTCCTTCTTCAATAGTTCTGTTTTGATCAGTGACTCTTGCTCAGTTACTCTTGTTTTCATGACTCTTGTTCAGTTACTCTTGATCAATTACTCTTGTTGTGTTTCTCATTACTCACCCTGTAGTTCGGCCGGCATGTAAATTGCCTAACGAATTTTGTTTTGGAATTTCCGCAAAACGTGTCTTGTATCTGAATGATCTGCTTGATTAATTAGAAGTGGATACAAATATACGGCTACTGATGTACACATTTGTCATCCTGGAGATCTTGCTACAAATGATCTAAAGAAAAATCGGAAAGAATATTGCAAATTAAGGCATATAAAAGTAAACTGGGTTAAGTCCATGTTAAATGATATTTAGAAAATTTGGTCAATAGAAATGTCAAAATATCCATGGATGCAAATGAAGAAGGCAAGCTTAAAGTTTATTCCATGAACGTTTACCCTCAGATTTTAATGAGTTATGACTAATATATACCATGCTAAAACATTCGCGTGGGATTTTTCTTACTCTTATATTTGGTTTTGCGAACTCCAATTCAAACCACTTACTATCTCTGTGATCTGGTTGTTGATACGATTAGACGGACATGGTGGCTATATCAACTCGTCTAGCCAAACTGTTGAGCAAAGTCCAAAGTGCCATCAAACAAGCAAGTACAAGGTACATGGAGTCATTCTGGTAAATCCCCACATGGACAGATTCTTAATTTCTTTCAGTGTAGTGTTGGGCATAGACATGCATGCGTATCTTTTAGATACTTTTGGTCTTGGTGTTGGTTTCATGCGTTTGCTGCGTGCCTTCTTCCAATTCCACGATTGCCGTCGCTATGTTTGTTGCTGCCGATGCCAGAACCCCGTTGCCCCGCGAAGCTCCATAGCTCCATAGCGTACATTAATAATAACAGCAACGAACTTGCATACGAAACAACAACTGTGGCGACTTTTCAGTGGCAGAGACGGCGACAGAGGCCGTAGCAGAACATACCTACACATACTTCAATGTTACCTAATTAAAGTTTACATCAACCAAGTACCAAGTTGAAGTAGTTGCTGCCGTTGTTGTCGTTGTTGCCGCAGCAGCAGCAGCAGCAACAGCAACAGCATGATTCATTGGAATGCAAAGAATTTTTATATGTTTCTATCTGCGTTGTTGTGGTTATTGTTGTTGCCGTTTTACAATTTCAATATGTATGTACGATGAATGATTTTGTAACAAACAACAGCAACAACAACAACAACAGCAACAGCAGCAACACCCTAAAAACATCAAGGCAAACACTGTGCATGTGGAATGCAGTAATGGGCCAACCATAACAAAAACAACACAGATAGACAAGCGTGGAATGGGGATGGGGGGGGGGGATGGGGCCGGACCCGACGGACAGTTAGTCAAATAGACAAGCAGGCAGACAGACAGACAAACAGACAAACAATCCAATAGATAGACAAATAAGCATGGCACTATTCGTAACTTTCAGATACCACACATAAAGCAAATTATAAACGAGCATAATGAAGCAAAGCAACAACCACAAAAACAACAACAGCAACAACAACAAAAATGTTGATTAAGAAAACGAAAATCTATCTATCCATCAATATGGGACAAATTGACAATATACTTTAATACATTCTGTAACTATTATGACTCCATTTCTTTGGGATACTTTAATTATATAAATTGGGATAATTAATTATATTATTAAAAAATTATAATAATTTATTATAACAATTTTCGTATAAATAGACATCAAAAATCTGTCAATCGTCAGGCACATCACACCAAGATTATAAGGATTTCCACTGAAACTGAAACATTGAAGCAATGCAAAGCTATAAAACAGGGCTACAAATCGTTGCGGGGTCAAACCACTTTATAGTCGGATTCCTGAACCGGCAAAAATGTGTTTCTAGTCCCCGAATCCGAGACCCTGAACCGGAGCATAAAAATATCTAAAAATCAATCACATCAGTGATGACCAAGAATCATAATATCGGGCATTTACAGCTACTTTTTAATTCGATTTTATTGTGCACGACTATCAGAGACAAGCTTCCACTCTCGCAAAACTTTAAAAACAAATTAAAATTTGAACAACACTATTTTTCGAATTAGCAACAAATAATAAACCTTAACCAAAATTCACCGACCTTATGTTCCCGCTTCGTGAACCTGAATTCAAAATTGTTCGCGGGTTTGATTAACGGATTGAGCCCCTTTCCATTTTTATAAGGTTTGTAGCTCTGGTAAAGGGGGCTTGAGTTAAAGCAGATATCGAGTTAATCATTAATATTTTTTTAGACCTTTCATTTAAACTGTCAAGATAAAAAATTTTTCCTCCGATCGAGTTCTAACTCGGTTTGTAAAATAATTGCATCCTTTTTTCTCTATTTCGGAAAATTTACCTTCATGGGAAATTTGTATGTACATTTATTATGGAAATGATGGTTTGTCATGGGCGCGGGAAAATAAAACTGGAACCCGTCCCACCCGTCCGTATCGGAAAGTTCTCCCATTGGATGATGAATTTAACATATAAATGCCCTTACTATTTTCAGGCCCGGCAGAGCGTCTGTAAAGAAAATTTTATCGACATTTTTGACCACAATATTTTAATTCAATAAAGGGTACTCCAGATAGCCAGAAAAGTGTTATAACAGGGGTTTAAAGTTAAACAATTTTTTAATCTTTGAATTTGTGATTATTCTGCTTTCAAGTGTCAACTTTGGGAGCGTAAAAAACATATGAAAATTTCGATTTAAATTTCGTTGATTTTTTTTTGGAAAAGATGAATCAATTCTTAATGTAAATGCACTAACCCAATTTTATTATTTCAAAGATGAATGTTGGAATGCACGTTTTGGTTGGACACTGTCTTCGGGAAGCGTAGACTCAAATCGATTTAAACTATTATTTCGCAGCCATATTGATATTGTAAAAAGAAGAAGAGAAATGCAAAGTGAAATTTAGTTCGTCCGTTCGGAAGCTTTAAAACTCCCAATCTAGGTTCACCAAATCTTAAACTTGGTTAATGAAAGCAGTTTCTTTTTCCGAATTTAAGAAGGTGGATAAAAGGCGAAATTTTTCATTATCCCGCAGTTCCGTGCCAAAAGCAACTCGTTATGTTTGAGCCGATCTGTATGAAATTCGGTTTTGCAAACTGAATGGGGCAAATAATTTTGGAAAATCCTTCTCCAAGGTCGGAAAATGTGAAGTTGGCCAAAGATTTAACCGGTCTGGAAAAATAATTCTCCTATTTGAGTTATTCCAACTCAAATGATGGAAAATGGGGTGAGGATTTAACACCCTTAGAAACTATGAACCAAGGATCAAACAAAGGCTAAGATTCGACAAGCTTGAGACCATGTCCTCAAAACGAATCTCAGACTTTACGACGGGATTGAACCTCCGCACCGATCATTCTGAAGAATTTTGGAGAAGTGACTCACAAGTAGTTTTGCGGCTTGTCCAATTTTGAGTGTGATCAGTTAAAAATTGTTTATAAATCAGAGACTAAAACCGAAACGAAAATCGGGTATGCTTTCGTTTCATTTCATAGACTCAAAACTCGTCGGTTTAAAAAGGGCGAAATTTTTACGATATGCGAATATCGTAGCATTAACTTTTGCGATCTAAAGACCAAAGTCTGATAGTATTATTCAATAGTTTAACAAGCGAGTTAGTTAATTGATATAATATGTTTGTTTGTTTGTTAGAAAACTATAGTCCGTATTTAAGATATCGTTATGCACTTACTTTTATCAATTTAGTGTCAGTTTTTCTTATAAATCGACTTTTTCTGTTAAACCAAAATGCATTCTAATAGTGGGAACTCCCTACAATCACATTCCCACACACACACACACACAAAGAGACAGACACCCGCTAGACACAAAGCGATCGATGACCTAGACTAGCCGACCAGGCCAGACCAGACCAGACCAAGCACCGAGCAGACCAAACTCTCAAGTGTCCCGGGTATAATAATGAGATTGCATTGTAGGCGGTGTTTTCAAAAAGATGAATAAGAAAAATGCATAACAAA
Organism: Lordiphosa mommai; assembly: GCA_018904225.1. Classification (NCBI taxonomy): domain Eukaryota; kingdom Metazoa; phylum Arthropoda; class Insecta; order Diptera; family Drosophilidae; genus Lordiphosa; species Lordiphosa mommai. Next base: position 145,940 of record JAEIFT010000486.1, on the reverse strand, counting down.
CAAATTGGGCATATTTCTGTCGTATCGACTCCGGGTTTGGGATCAGCCTGCTGCGCTCGCTGCGTGTGACATACTTGTTGTACCCAAGTGCTGGTGGCCACATCGGTATCCGCGGCGATAGCTTGCAAAATTCGTGGAAGTCATTGAGAGAGAAAAAGAGAGAGAGACCATTTGAAATAGGAGCAGACAGGCTTCTCGAGAACCTAGCTGGCGTTTTTTTTTTTTTGTTCATTTTTTTGTTGGGTTAATGCTGGGCAGCAGTTTTCGTGGAATATGCTGCCGCAGAGACCACCACGGACTGTTCAATATTTTTCAGCATGTAATCAGTTTTTGCTGACAAGCACTTCCTGTGCCATAGATTAAAGTGCGTGGGTGTGCCAAATATCCAAAGGATCAAAGGATCAATGCCGTACCGTCAAGTGTGGGAAGTGATGTGTTGATTACAAACAAAGAGACTGACCTATCTAGGGTTTTTCCCTTCGATTTTCCTGGAACAGAATTTGGGATTACTGTAAATATGCAATCAATTTTTATCGATACTTGAGCCTGTGTGTGTCAATGTGTGTGCTGAGTAAGCGTGAGATTTTTTTTGGGTTATGGGAAAGCCAGGCTGTAAATGCCATTCATTGATCGTCATAATATTTTGTTAGGGTTTGGAACTAATTTGTTGCATTGAATGAAACGCATTTCTAAAACATTTCCCATAAGGATAACGATTTATTAGGAATTCTTTAGTGGGTTACATAATTCTGCAGAAATGGAAGTTATATCTAATAGTTCGATTTAATAAGTAGACATCGGATTTTGACTATTTCTATATTCAGTTAAGCCAGGGTTAATGAGTTTTTAAAGATCCTTTTTGTGATTTAAGCAGGCCATTTTGTGTTTTTTTCTGCCTCTTCAACACATTCCCCCTGGCCTACTGGGATTAAAGTCTATCTAAAAATATGCAAATTCCTTAAACATACCATCGCCCTTTTTCCTGAATTTTCGGTGAATTTAAACGAATTGGCAAAAATAGAGACATGCTTGACTATACTTTTGTTGAGGAAATCCATCAATAGTCATAACATATTCACCTCTATATATGGGCATTTCCATTATGTCGAACGGGACCGTCGAACACTTTTGAAATGAAAAAAATTCCAAAAATAAACGGGTTTTTTGTTTTGCAGAAGGTTTAACTAATAGCTTTAATTATCCCTATAATTGGTATTAAAGTTGATTTCGAGCAATTTATACTTTTCAAGATATTTGCAAAAATACCAAGGCATTCGCACGTGACAAAAACAAAGGTGGTTTAGGCGACCAACTATTGACAAGCCGATTTCAGCGAAACCTGAGGCAATATTGCAATCTGTTTAATTTAAGAATTTCTTACATTTATGTCACTTAAAATTGGTTTTGATTTTACCCAAAAAAAAATTTAATTCAATTCAATTTTAAGCACTTTCGCACGGGACATGTCGCACGGGACATTTTTTTTCCATCACAATAATTATGTTATTTCAGTTACTCTTTAGAGGAAATTATATATTATGTTTTTAAGTCAACAGCAGATTTCAATGTATTTATTTTCACATAATAAAAAAAAAAAAAATTTCAAAATATTGGATTGTCCTTCAACTTTTCTCTTCACCGTATGCAGCTCACTTAATTTTTTTTTTCGCTACCGTTTTTACTCATTTAGATATAAGAAATAAAAAAGTGTGATTTAAAAAGAAAAATATTTAAATTTCGCACTTACGATGTCGCACGGGACCAAATTTATATAAATACCACGATAACAAATATTCTCATTTTTCAGCATGATTTTTTTTTAGTTATTTGAATTTTATTTAAAATCTCTATTTGTTCTCAATATTGGATAAGCCTTTTGCATGTACTTTGCGACGCACAGATAACAAATGTTGTTTTTCAATGTCGCACCAGGGACATCGAAATTTACGATGATGCAAATCAAAAAATTACGTTTTTTTCCATCTCATAGTTTCTTATGCATTTTTTTTTGTACTCTTTGTACTGTTGGAAAGATTTAAGAATGCAATAGTCAATGCATAAAGAGAGACTTTTAAGAACTTTAATCAAAACAAAAAGTGTCAGGGAATTAACAAAATGATTTCGCTTTTGAATATCTCGAAGAGGGTAATAAATAAATGTAAAATTGGTTATATTAGTAAAATTTGTCTATTTTCCAACGAAAACATCATAAAGCAAAGGGTTTTGAAAAACTTTAAAATTTTTGGTCACAGTGGACCTTTTGGTGGAAATGCCCATATTTAGAATGGCATTTTTTCTGGGTGCATAAGAATGGTTTAAGATTGCAAACAATTTTACGATATGCGTTAGTAAAATATTCCAAAACTGATATAAAGTTTTTTCAAGAAAAATATAATTTTTCGATAAATTAATATTATTTCCGGCATTTGGAAGAACGAACTGTTAGAGAATGTTCCATTGTCAATACTCTGGCGTCTAGTCTGAAATGTTGTTTCTTTCATGTTCTATTATCGTGTTGTATTGATTCTACATATGTTCAGTTAAATCTAATCTTATATATTTGTTGCACTTATGCAAATTCAATATCGATCGTTTTATGTTGTTGTCGACTTGTAAATCGATTTTAATAATTAAAGACAAATCTAATGCTTATCATATATGAGAGCTGAAGAATCTCTCACTTATTTAGACTTGGGTTATTGCTTTCCCATCTCCCACTTCCATCTTTCGTTCCAAGTCTTCTGTTTGCTCAGCTTTTGAAGTTGCAGCGACAACATCATCGTCGTCAACTAGCCAGCCAGCCAGCTCTAGGCGGCTCGTTCACCATTTGTCCATTGGAGCAGCATTGTGCATTGTTGTTATGTTAAGTGTGGAGAGCTGGGCCTGGGCCAGGCCATCTCAAACTCCATTTGAATATGAAAAACCGTCGTCGTTGTCGTCGTCCGTCGTCGTCGTCTGTGTGGTATGCTTGGAATGCAGTTCGAGTTGGGTCTTTTGTTATCAGCTGCAGTGCCCTCATGTGGTTACGGATAGGTAGAGTATCTCTTAGTAGTATTTAGGGTGTGTGCCATCTGCATACAATGTCGGTACACAAAGGCATTGCTAATTTTTGCCAAATAAGGTGGCCTCAATGCTACCAAAGTCCAACGGTCATTTTCATGCAAGAATGCGGAAGAATGACTCAAGAGAAGAACTGCTGTGCGCAATAATTTGAAAATAAATGCACATGCAACAGAGAAGACAACGACGGATGTGGATGTGGATGTGTGCTGTGTGCTGTTAGTGTAGAGTCTAGACCAGTCCAACCACTCTATGGAAGGTTGTCTGTCTTCTGTTGCCAGGAGCGCCACCTTGGCCAGCTGAGGCAGAGTCGGACTATCAATCAAAACATCAACAGCAATAGCAGAAGCCAAAGCCATAGTGGAAGAAGGCGGCAGCGCAGGAGTAGGAGGAGGAGGAGGAGGCCAAGAGGCTGGGGCTGGCTGGTCTATGTTTAGCCTGTTGATGATCCATACGCACGCACAGACACACATACATGCGTCTGTGATCTAACTGTCTGTGACAAATTTTATTTCTGTCTGACTAAGACCCCACCAATCCCCCACTATCCCCCTCTTTGCCAAGCTAATGTCACTTCGCAGCATATTTAAAAGCACATAAAGATGTTTAGAACAAAATAAAAACAACAACCAAAAATACGAAAATTCTAACTTTTCTAGCCACAGTTCAACTGACCGATCGACAATGCTTACACATCTCAGCCGCTGCCGCTGCTGCCGCTGCTAATGCTGGGCGGCTTCCTTCAGACCAAAAAACATACACAAAAATAGCCAAGCGACTGGCCAAAAATAGCTAGGGGCAGCAGACAAAGTTGACGTCGTCGCCGCAACGCGTCGTATGATAATGTCGCAATGGTGGCGCTTCGCCAACCAGGGGTGGCCAAACACACACATAAACATTAGAAACTGGGTTGATTTGAAAGAAGATTCACTTCACTTTGGCCAAGTTATGGATCGCTAGAAAATAACGGTGTTCCAAAATTCACAAAATGGCAGTAAAATTTGGTTTTTATAGCATACTTTTGGGCAGGCAAATTAGCGACCGTTATTCCGCTTAATTCTTCCTTTCCTTTAGTAATGTTTTGGTGCCCACCGCTGCTCTAAACCGAAGATACCAAGAGTATATTGATTTAATGAAGAAGGTACTTGACTTGGCGTCTTATGCTCTACCTAAATGCGCCGGCAGCAGCTCAGCAGCAGCTGTACGCGTGGTGAATCCGGCAAGGCTAGACCTTCATTAATCGAGTCATAGATTTATCAGAGCTAATGGCAATCCGATAACAGAAATGCGACAAGGATATTTTGACATTGATTTTTTGTCTATCGTGCCTTTCGATAATAGATCTAGGTGAAGATTTTACTCCTCTCTTCCACTTCTTTCCCTTTTTTCCGATATTTAATTCAGTATAACAGCTTGGATTAAAGTTTGCAATGACATGAGCGAATGATGAGCGAATTTCCTAATTCAAGAATTTTGAACTTAGCTTCCTCTCTCCATTCAGATACATTTCCTAACTCCCCTCGCATATTTAAAAACAAATAGAGAACGATTTTAGTTCGAAATTCTTATCAATTAAAGGTCTGTACTCAGATAAGTCACAAATTTCGTTCGGCTCTTTTGTTGTTGCCTCACTCTTCGCTATAGCGCGAGCATACGAATTTACAGACAGAGCTCGCGGCATAGGTAGGAGTCATTATACCATTTTGTTTTCTTCTCCCTCACTCCTTTGGCTGCGGCTGCCCAAACACAACAACAACTTAGTTGGCAAGTGTGAGTCACACTCCGAACACCGCAGATCCCACCTCAACTACCTCCATAAGGTGCAAAAGTACCAGGTTCCCAGCGATGAAACACCTCATCCGCAGATGCCCAGCAATTGCAGGGCAAAGATTGCAACACCTGCACACACCCTGCATCACTTCACTGGAAGAGGTAGCCAGGAGACCCCTTACAAATAAACTGGCATTTGACAAAACATCAAGGATCCTTGCAGACTATCAAATTGGAACCTCCATAAAGAAAAATCCCGGTCTCACTAAGGACCAAACGGTCTATGTGTGATCCCCTTTCGGGGCTAACCGGAACTACCTACTTCCTACCTAGACGGTTTAAAGACGAAAGAGGGCACAGTAGCGGGAATCTTTTCCTAAGAACGAGCGACACAGCTCTGATTCCGTCTACCAAACTGGTAAATCCTTTTTATAGACAGAGAATTATGCAGTCTAGCAAGCGGAAAAAATGATATATTAGGTTGTAACTAGAGATGAAAGCCGGACGGGGAGGTCAGAAATAATTTAAAATCTTTGGGACGTCACAAGATAAACAAATTTTTTTTAAATAACTCTTTTATGGTTCGGGATTCGGAAAATTCGAAAAAATTTTGAATCCCTCTGAAACACCGTCCCGCGCCCTTCTTTAGTTAAAAGACTAAGGAACATATGAATTCTAGTCGGCAATCAGGCTGCTATTAAAAGCTTTGTCCTTAAACTACACAAATAACAATCTAGATCCAAATCCAACAGCACTCCATCACTCTCTTCTGGATGCCAGTCCAATCAGGCATATCAGGCAAAGAGGAAGGAACGGATCAGCGCGGCCAGCGACACAAGCGGTAACGGACATTTTGACAGAAATTCTAAACAAAAACAAGAACGAAGGCAGATTGGCAATGGGACATCGTACCTGACTGCCACATCTTCCAATTCCTCAGAGCAAAATACGCGCCCAAATGAACTTCCTAACTCCTTCACTTTAGCAAGAACAGGATTAGAATATATTAATGGTGGCCGTTAGGATGCATGTACCCCACAACGTCTTCTGTCGTAGCTGTAGGAATAATTATATAACACCTTCTATGCGACTGCCCTGCACTTCTTGGTAAACGCACACAGTAGCTGGGAAAACCATTCTTTAAAGATCTGGGCTGTCAGGCAAATTTGACCCCAGTGGAAATGGCTTTCTTTATCGACTACTCAAAATGGTTTTTATACAGATTTTACATTGGTCTAAATCAAGGCCACAAACCGATCCAAGACTGAACCCCTTAGAACCAGTTCGCTTCGTGTTTTTTCTTATATTCCGAACTGGAACATAAGCCGAACCTACTACAATTATGCCCAACCGAACCGTACCACCTCAGTTTGGAAAAGGTGCGGTTCAAAAAATTACTTAATTCACTTTTTTAAGGATTTCGGAAATAAAGCAACAGTCAAGTTGTTAAATGGCAAGTACTTTTGAAGGGTCGTTTAAGTGACAATGTTAATAATTCGACAATTTTTTTTTCTCTATCCAAAGTTTTCCGAAAATCGTTTTGCATTTTTTCCTGCCTTGAGTTATTTGATTTACCCCAAATTTGGATTTTACGCATATTTTGTGACCATAAAAAACAGAAAAATCGAACTGTTTTCGTTCTCTAAGAAAAGTTTCAAACAAACTCAGTACCAAGCTTAAGGCCGACAGAATGCATTGCATTGCCTACTTCCAGGCGCACACTAGCTGCACCCATCATCTTTTATCGTTCATTTCGATAACCCATCCCTGTGACCATGTCACCTTTTTTTTTTCTTTTTTTTTTTTTTTTTGCATACACAAATTAAATATTTGTCTGCGTTGTCTGCGATTCTTTTTGCTGCTTTCTTTGAGTAATGGACAGATCACAGATACGATTGCCTCGTACCTCACCGCACTGCGTCGGGGACTTGGCTAGCCTCTACTTGCACGAGTATTATTGTATGTGCATACATACATGCCAGATCATTCCTCTGGCTGGGATGGCAAGCGTAAATTCAAATTCAGATTCACTTGCCCACAAAATTAGAAATTTAAAACAACCAACGGCAGCAGCAACATTCAGCATCTAAAAGTAGCAAAAAGAAAAAAAAACTAAAACGAAAACCCCCCAAAAAAGAACGAAACGAAAGCACAAAAATCATCAACACCAAAAACGAAGCAAACTACAGGAAAATCCTAAGCAAACAATGTTCTTTCTTGCTTGCCAAACGAAAGTTTTATTTAAAGTTCTACACAACCTCCCACCCCTCCCCCTTGGGGTACTTTCTCTCAGACTGTTAGTGTGTATATTTTATAGGGAGCATTGTCTGGGAATGCCCAGTGGCCCCACGTTAGGCGCAGGAATGCGACGACGACGACGTCGGCAGCGGCGGCCCCTTTTTGGGATGTGGTGGTGGTGGTGCCCATATCAAAATCAAACAGACATGCTCCTCTCTTCCGTGTGGGAGGGAGGGAGGGGCTGGATGGCACAAAAACGTTTCCCTCCTAATCATTACAACTCAATCGTCAGTCGAAAATAGCAAAAAAAAAAATATCTCTATACAGATTTTTAGTCATTTCCGTTATTTCTGGAAGACAGATGCGGTATGGCTGGGGTCACCCCATGTGTGCCAGAATTATCAAAAAGTGTGGAGAGTTTTTCTGTGATTTAGTAAGTGCAAAGGTGAAATTGACTAGAAGTAGCTATTTTTAACATAACTGCATAAGTTCAAATCGTTTTCAAAAATATTTGAAAAAAAAAAAATCTGGAAGGCAAAACTAACTGGGGATTGGAATAAAAATGCATTTTCTCCTATTTAAATTTATTTTACGACAAGTCGTTTCATCGTTCAATCGACTTTAAAGAATTATTAAGAATAGGATAATATAATATTATTCACTGTAAGCAAAACGTTATTTCACATAGATAAATTTTCTTACCGTTCCTTCAAATGGCAGCTTTGAACAGACTTGGCAGAATTATTTTTAAGCTGATTAGATCGTTTGTTGCCAAGTATAATTACGTTACCACTTATATCGAACCAAATATACCATATGCCATCTTCCAAAAATACGAAATAAATTATATACTTGCAAAAGCTCACTCCAACTGACTTATCCGATTGAATATATATATAGAATATAGATGTCAGATATTTATAAATTTAAAATCATTTAGAATCTAATTGATGACTTTAAAATTTTTGCATGCTACCATCAAAAACAAATAAGTTTTCCAACCGCTCGGTTCTATGATATAGTCATTGGATTTTGACCAAATTTTGACGAACTATCTAAAAGCATATAATATTCATAATTACTGATTTTAACAACGGTATCATGGAAAAAAAAAGTTTGTCTTATTAAGTCTCATTTTCAGAGCGATATCTTTGGCAGCAATAGGATATAGTCCTCTGATTTGGATCAAATTTTGTCCGAACTGTTTGAATTGCTGAGTTAAAAAAAAGCTATCATTGACCAACCGATTGTTCCTATGGCAGGTATTAGATATAGTCATCCGATCCGGGCAGTTCCGATATATCAGCAGCGTGCAGTAAACAGAAGACTCTTTGCTTAATTTCGATAGCTTTAAAACTGAGGGACTAGTTTGGTTAGAAACAGAAGGACGGACGGACAAAACTAAATCGCCTCAGCTCGTCGTCCCGATCAAGAATATGTTATAAATTGTTTATGGAAATTAATACTTCTAGGCATCACAAACTTCTAGCCAAAATTAAGATACACACAAAAATACTCAAAATACCGTAGTATTTATTAGCCTTTTAATGGCTTAAGGTGTTAAACGCACAAAAAATTATTTTCTTTAAATCCGATTTTCGTAGAAATAATTATCGGATATTTTATTTCTTCGATCAATCCCCGTAGAATATATCTTAGACGGTTGTCGCCGTTTTTGAGATACAGTAATCACTGACTTTAAAAACACAGTTTAGAGACAATCGATAGAGACAATGAAGTTTACACTCAGTTAAACATTTTTACCTTTAACTTACATGGTGTCGTCTATTTCAGGGCTATAAGATGATACCCTTTTCGGAGTTATTTTCCATATCAACTGACCAAAACATGCATTATTTTTTTTAAGAAGATAATGTGTCTGTAGTCCTAAATCGTCTTTTCGTCTTAACGAAAATGTTTAACTGATCTGTTTAAAATTATCAGAGAATATGCTTAAATATATGTACATTCCGAAAATGCAAACAAAAATTTGCGAATTTTTGAAAATTCTATCTGCGTTTAACCCTTTAACTGTCGTTTACGGTTATGAGTTTGAGATGAGTATGAGATTACACGGGAAAAGGGATATTATTTGATGATCAAATGGATATTTTCCATATCCATTTGGACTAAATATAATATACTTTTTTCCGTCCATTAGAGAATAAATAATGTTGAATTGACCTAAGCCTTGCATCTAATGGAGCTCAAAAATGTCCAAAGTATATTTTAATATCCATTCCAAATGGTTCTTAATGGAACCTATTTTTTTGAGTTGGTATTTTTTGTGGAATAAAGAAGCTTTTCTCCGACTGACAAGTTTGGACTTTTTTACTCCATGAGTTGGTACTCCTTTTTAGTGTACGTAAGGCTACGCACTTCGCACAAGAGTAAGGGGTATGAGAAGTCTCGTGCTACAAAAATACGCAAGCATCCAAGAATGGCATCCTTAAGGTATATTCGTGATTGAATTAAAACCGTGTTGTTTTTTAAGTTTTGAGATTGTTTTGTTCTTTTTTTTTAAATACTCAGAAATCAATCTTAAATTTAAAGACATGGGAGAAAGAATAATATTAAAAATAATGTAATATTACACATTTTAATTAAATTTTAAAGGAGTTTATGATCCCAAAAAAAAACTTGAAATAAGAGTTTATCTCTCAGATGTGGGCATTCCGAATTAAGGCAGCGTTTGAAATTGTTTGTATTTTAATACTCCCTGTTTAAGTACAGAATTCTTTTTTCTTTTTTGCCGCGTCGTCGCAATTGTCGGTTTTCGACTGGCGAGGCACTAAAGTGCCCAAAACTGAAGTTTAATCAAACTAAGTAGTTTGATATTTCCAATCTTATATTAAACGGATATGACAATTTCTGCAAGAGTAATATCTTTTATTATTTTCAGTAACTGTTTTGATTGACTTGTGTTGGATATGCATCAAAAAGCATATGTTTAAGCCAACCAGCTCAAAGTCAAAGAGAATTTTTATTCCAAATTAAATTGAGTTTTTAATATTGCATTTTTATTTTTCAATCCGTAAAGTCCAAAGGTTCCCTTTGGCCAACTTCCCCCTCATATTTGCATTGTATTATATTTCAAATCACTTCCTATCAGATTCAAACTCCTTCACTGGCTGATCACGCTGGGCTACACAATTTTTAGGTGTCCTGCCGAAAGAGGCCATAATCGCCTGTCCAAAACCAACGCAAACCCGTACAGACACCTATGAGAAAGAAAACACACAACAACACCAACAACAACAAAACAACAAAAAAATGCAAAAGTCCGTAAAGCGATTCATCCAGACATCCAGACATCGACATTGTCGGGTGCATCGGACAGTGGCAGAGGCCGGGGCTGAGCAAAGCAAAAACACAACAACCAAAGACAAATTCTTGTGTTTTTCCAGGAATTCACTCAATAAACTCAAACAAAACCCAAACATTTAACAAACGAGCCACAAAGGCAAAAGATGCAGACGGAGAGTCGAGTCGAGTCGAGGCGATGCGAAGCGCTGAGCAAAACACAAAATAAACCAAAAAAGCAGGGAAGGAATTTCAAACAAGAACACTATGGAGGAGTCGTTCGTTGTTGCTGTTATTGTTGTTGTTTCTACTGGAGATGGAGTTGCTGTTCGAGCTGTGAAGTGGCAGTAAAGGAAGCAACGAGCAAAGAAATGCGCTCTGTATATAGTTTAATTCAGGGATCTCTGTGGGTGGGTTCCAACGGTCATGTAAATGTTTAATGTGTTTATTTAATTGAAATTTATTTCTATCGTCAGTTGTTTTTAAAAAACGCACCTCCTACGGTTTCATGGTCCTTCGAGCCGGATAAATGAAATTATTTATCATAACTGCTCCATAACGCCATATTTTTCCTCCGTCTTTTATAAAAAAAATTGTTCTCTCTTTAAACAAGAATTTGTTTACTTAAAATAGGTACAAAATATTTTTCTTTGAAGTCCAATGAATTCTAAGGTCAATCCCAAAACATTGTATAAACAAAATAAAAGTACAAAAATAACGGTTCTCAAAAAATTCAAAATATCGGTTCCGTTAACGGTTCTGGTTCTTAATTTTAATCGGTTCTTTTCGGTATACGGTGTCGTTTCGGGTTCCAGTTTGACTTTATTCTATTCTATTTTAAAAATAGTACTTCCGGTTCGGTAGATCGTTATTCAGGGACCCAAAATCCTGAACCGAAACAGTTCTAATGCGGTACTAGACCGGCTTGCAGCCTTGCTTAAAAACGCTAGTTTTTTTGGAGCAGACACTTTTAAAGTAATTTTTTTTTGACGAAAAATTGTGTAAAATTTTACGACTTTCGATCTTTAATTTTTAAATCTTTAATTAACAGAAAAAAAATCAATCCAAACAGACTTATATCAATCCGAAACGGTAATGAAAACAGGGTAATCTCGGATATTCTTAAGCGGAGCTGAAAAATATTGTTTATGATCTCACTTTTATTTCTCCTATAAAAATGTTTAACTTTGAATAGTTCGTATTTTCAAATAAATTTTGGAGGCTTGTTCCTATTTTATAATACATTTGGGAGAATACTTTACAAAAAAACGATTGACAATTGTTTGTATTTTCAACGTAAAGTCTTCGTGGTTTGTGAGACTTGTTCCTATTTTCAAATACATTTTTGAGAATTTTTAAGAATTGTTTGTATTTAAAAACTATTGAGAAACTATTCGTATTTTCAAAGTGGAGTCTTCGTCTTCGTCTCCATTGTCGTTGTCTTGGCCCTGGCGCTGCTGCTCCTCTAAAAACTCCTCTAAAAATTATTTATTAACATGGTAGAAATTCGCAAACAGGTTAAAACGACCAATCAAAACAACAACAACAACAAAAAAGCGGCGGCAGCCAAAGACCCAAAGTGCAGATAATATTAAAAGGCAGTCAGGCAGCCAGCCATTGAGGCAGTGTTGCCAATTCTGCCTTTTTCCCGTCAAAATTGGCTTCTTTTTAAATTCAATTGTGGGAAAAATATGGAAAACAGAGGGAACTAGGGTTCAATCATAGCAAAGTTAGAAATCTAGGTTCTAAAAAAAAATGTAGGCAATATTGATACTGTGCTTATAATAGAAGAACGTTTATCGAGGCACTTGGCAAGTAAAAGAAAATGATTTAAGCACATTTTTTCGGCATGTAAAGCAAGAGTAATAAAAATCACTTGGTAATATTTCCGAATCCTGCAGCTATAAAAAAAATTTTATAAATTCGTATATTTTGATCTATGTACGTTTTATTCAGCTGTTTTTAGATGCAGTTCTTTTAAAGAACTCTGAACGAATAAATTTTTAAGGGCCGTTTTCTTATCTTTATGTTTTTCAAATCTATGTGCTTTTTGAGATAATGTATGTTGCCTACTTTTAGGCAGCTTTTAGAATATCTATGCCGCGTATAATTTTAAACGCTGCCTTAAAGCAGGCCACATAAATTTTCTCAAAAAGCACCTTGATTTAAAAACATGAAGATGAAAAAAAGGCTCTAAGGGCCGATTTCTCATCTTTATGTTTTTCAAATTTAGGTGCGCTTTTCGAAAAAATGCATGTTGCCTACTTTTAGGACGGTCAATATTTAGAATACAAACATAACTATATATTTTAAGGTGGTCTAAAAGTAGGCAACATACATTTTTCTCAAATATCACCTAGTATTGAAAAACGGGAACATGAGAAAACGGCCCTAAGAGTTAGTAAATGTTCGCACATTTAATAAGTTGAGTTCAATTTTCTGGTTCGGGAAATTAAAAAAACCCATACCGATTGCAGCCTTCATATCAATATTTTGGTGACTAGATATATTAAAAATATCGAATTTGGATAAATTGGATATTTTGGAATATATGATCAATTTATATATTTTGAAAAATATCGACATATTTTGAAAAAAGCGACTTGATCAGTTTTCCAACAATCAGGTGACCATTTTCTTGAAAGTGCTTCGTTCAGTCGATTGCTGTTTTGTTTCAGGTCAATATACATAGATTCGGCAAGTCGGTCCAGAGGTTTAAACCCATCTTAAGTCTCAGGTTCCATGGTTGTTCTTCAATTTTTAAATTTAAGTCGTTCTTTAGGCTATCGTTTGAACCTTGGTTCATGTCCCCCATATTTTTGGTGAATTTAAGTCAAATCGGTAAAAATCGATAGGTATCAGGTTCTTTTATTAAATGACGCATCTAATTACTGACCTATTTTATATGTCAATCAAAAATGGAATGGAGCACACTAATTATTGGTATCGTTCATAGAAACCTGATTCACGGTTTTCAAGTGCCTCTCTTTGAAACTTAGAATGTGCCCTACTTCTAGATATGCTACATTAGCATTTAATTTCTAACTTAATATTTGCCTTATTTCCTTACGGAACTGGTATTACCGAGCATAGATCTGATTTTTAAAACGCATCTTCTACATATAATGCACATAAAATCATTTAGGTTCTTAAGTCTTTTTTAACCGAAACTTTGTCGAAAGAGATGGTCAGGTCATGGCTTGCCATTAATTTAGAAGGTTTGGTTCTTAATCCGAAAAACACGAACTGATCCGGTTCTACGGGGTTAGGTTTTGGATTGGTGTACTATTTAATGTCATTTTTGTCGAGATGATTTTTTTAAGACAATGGCAGTGTTCAGCAGAAGAGCTTGCTCCTTGATCAATGATATATTTTTTGATAATTCACGTAGCCTACTTTTCCTCTTGTATTTAATATGAGAATTTACATGGAGCCTTTCCAAATGTCAATTTAAAAGGACCCCCAAAAGTGTGCTAAATAATAAGAGCAGTTTTGTTAAGCTGATCAGTGATCAAGTGTCTCTGCTGAACGCGCCCAATGTAAAAAATAGACAGAGTGAGCTTACTATTAAAAGTTCAGAGCATGTTTTTGGTCAAAATTATCAAACTTTTAATTGAAAGTGGCTAATTATAAATTATATAATTTGTGGCTAATAAATATAATATAAATAAATTGAGTTATTTCATTTGATTAACAATTACGGGTGACGCAGACACGGTGAATGTTGCTACAACTGTAAGGTTGAACAAATTATCCTAGGTTTATTTGCACCTAAGACAATTTGTTGAATTAGATCAAATTGTTTAAATATTATAAATTATTACTAATTCAATTACCTAATATAATAATAATTCTGCTCAAGCTTTGATTGCCAAGAATTCCACCATTTCCACTAAAAACAGCTTTTTTTTTGCTTCTCAAAAATTGGCAACACTGCAGAGAGGATCGGGGCTTTTAGGCAGGGGGTGGAGGCCATGACGATGGCGATGGCAACTTCGAAAAGGGCCAACATGAAATTCCAAGCGAGTCGTTGACTTTGGCTGGTTGGTTACTTTTCTTGGGAAAGTTTTTGTTGAAAGTTGGGCCTGATTTTTATTATTTTTTTTTTTTTTTTGCAACTTTAGTTGTTTACCGATAAGGTAGGCGGTGGTAAGTGCAGTACAAAGTAGACTAGGTGGAGCGTAATTAGTAATCAATGGACTAAGGTTTCTTGAACCCAGTTGAAAATTTTTGTGCCATGCTAAGGAGAAATGAGTTAATAATGTGAACACTTTCTAGGGGTTTTAACTAATCGGAAATGAAAACATTCATAATTATGTTGTTATATTTGAAATTAATAACTGTAACAGAGTAATTTAAAGTTATGTTAAGTAATAAATGCTAAAGCCACAACTGATGCAGAAATCGTGATGTAAGTCCTAATTCTTAGCTTAATAATATTCGTTCATTATAAAAATAAATAGATCCATGCACAAAATAATAATATTAATAATTGAGAGTTGTTAAATTCGTAAAGCTTTTTATACCCTTTAATGTTAAAATGTTATCATGAAGTTGTCCAAATGTATGTAATAGACAGAAAAAACCATTTGCGACCCAATAAAGTATATATATATTTTGATCAGCACCCAAAGCCGAGTCGATATAGTCATGTCCATCTGTATGAACGAGTCGATCTTAGATACAGGCTAAATTGACCCATTTTGATAATTTTGCTTGTTTACGTCTCCATTCAACGATAAAAGTCCCTCGTCAGAGTTGTAGGATTGCCAGATGGATCAAATTTAAATAGCCAACCCTGTACTATAAGAGATAGAGCCACGTGCTTTGGCATATATGAGTAGGTGTATACCATAAGCAAATCAAATTTGTTTCATATTTGGTAAAATTGTACCTTTTCCTACACAAACCGCTAAAAAGTGTCCACAATTTTAAAGTGAGAACCTTTTGAACACACATTTACTTAGGTCTAATATCTATTTAATCTGAAATGTGCGCGGAAGTAAAATGACATTCAACAGCGGGGGGCACGCGTCGCGACTGCGGCATCGTAATCGTCGACAGCGTGATGTGTGAGAGTGTATATAGATATAGTGTACAGGGTATTTCGTAGTCACAGCAGTCGACTACAGCGCTCTAACCAGTATTATTGTAAAAAAGAGAAACGATCGAAATTAGAGACATTTGTTGACAAAAATATTTTAGTACACCCAAAAAAACGGATTATCCAAAGAATGAGTTTAAGGGTTAGTTTACGAAATGTGTAGCCTATTCCGAATCTTCCACAATTTAGACTTCTGCCAACAACAAACTGTTGTTCCCAGATGAATTTTTTTCAAACTCAAACATGTTTGAAGCGATCACGTTTTGGGTTGAAATTAAGTTCGAATATTGGGCTTAAATCAATCTTTATAAAAATTACCGTAAGATAGGCGTAATCTTTTCAGGATTAATAAAAAAGAGATCAAATCAATCTTTTTCAGCTCTGCTTAAGAATATCAGAGATTACCCTGTTTTTATTACCGTTTCGGATTGATTTAAGCCTGTTTAGATTGATTTTTTTTCTGTGTAGAGTATAAAGTGGATTTTTTTCAGTTTATTTCAATACACTGGGCAACTTGGTCCAGTTTATACTTTCCGTGATTCTAACGTAAAGTAAAATTAGCTTCCAAACAAGTCTGCGATATTTTTTAACCAAGATATTCCATTTTGAATTACATGTGTTCGAACTGACCAAATATTTCTTTGCCCACAAGTATGCAATGTGTGTCGTTAAGAATTTTCACTATTTAAATTCAATTTACTAGCCTATTTTTCTGTTTTTAGCCTTGCATACTTCAAGACAGCAAAATGAAGTCCGAAATTTTGTAAATTCTAACACGTCTATTAAAAGTGGTTTATCTTCGGTAAAAAAAATCGCAGAATTGTTTGGAATAATTTAATTTAAACTACATATATTAGTAGGTTACCAACAAAACTTGACTTCAAAAAGTCAGTTTTACCAACATTAGGTTCAAATTACTAAAAACTCTTAGACAAATGCAAGGGTGTTGGCTAACATATTTGTGCAATGTAAAAGATTCCACGTTTTGGTATCTTTTCTACCCAATTTTTACCCTCATTAGATATAAATCATCAGTATATTGAAAATGTTTACACCTTAATCTAACATATAAAACCCCATACAATATTTTACGTTAAACTAGATTTACAAAGCTCCTAAACCTGCTCCAACCTAATCAAAAAAAAAAACTCCGCAGGTATGAAACCCTCTCCGATTTAAGCGGTTTACATCTTTCAAAAATAAAGCTTGATGAGTCCACGAAAATTACTTTTTTTTTTCATTTTTGTCAAAATTCAATTTAGGTTGTCTGCTTTTATTGACTTTTTATATCTGAATTCCAACATATTTAGATAGAAATCCATCTACGCAGAGGCACCATTAATCCCAGTAAGTTAAGTTCATTCATGCAAACTAGAACCAACCTTTACAGAATCTGTATATATATACTCAACTTTGTCTCAAAATTCTTTAAAATTTTATGAATTTATATAATGGCATTATCAAGTTCTGAATCTGGCAATTTTTTTTCCTTTCTTTCTTTTTTTGTGTCTGAAATTCCTTTTCCAGGTACCGGAGCTCACATTTTGGGCTGCCCCAAAAGCGACATCACGACAAGCGGTATGTTTGGAATTCGGTGGTCCTCGTCCTTCCATAGAAACCCCTAAGCCTGGTCAATTGGAAATTTTTATTTATAGCAAAAACGAATTAAATTTGGCAAATGCCACAAAGTGGATTTTGTGGAAAAAAAGAGAGGGAGTAAAAAGTTAGTTGATTTTAATGGCTGACAGGAATTTCTAAAGAATTTCTGATCTCATTTTTGGGAAGTTTATGGGGCCATTAAGAGGGGTTAGATACAAATATGGGTGAAATATTATTACATGAAGAGTAAGGGGGGAGTTAATCTCGGAGTCAATCAACTAATTTAGGCCAAAACTGGGAAATACGCATATAGATTTTGTCACAGTTATTTAAATCCAATCCTTACATGACTTTTACAATGTTGAGCCAAAAAGTATGCAGCTGGTTAAAATCTTTAAAAAATAAATGTATTCCCACTTTTCTTAGTACATGAATTTTTTGAACAGCTGAAAAGCAAGCAGCAGATTTTGTGATTGTTCTTTAAGGCAACTCCCCACACCTTGGTTCGAGTCTCTGCTTAAAATTAGTCATGACATCAATCGATTTTTTTTAGTTATATGGCAACTCATCTCAGTGCTTAGTTGCATTTTAACTTAAGCGACCATTTTCTCATGTTCCTGTTTTTTAAACCCAGATGCTTTTGAAAAAATGTATGTTGCCTACTTTAAGGCCGCGTTTAAACTCATATGCGGGTCGTTGTAGACACTTAAACGCCCCTTAAAAGTAGGCAGCATATATTTTCTCAAAAAGCACCTGGATTTGAAAAACAGGAACATGAGAAAATGGCCCTAAGTTTAATTTTATTTTATAAAAGTAAATAAAAACATGATTTCAATGTAAACAGTGATGTTTAAATATGGTTAAACACATGCAAATATATACAGAACATATCGTTCACTTACCATGGTGGAAAAAAGTATATACAATATTTGTTTTCGTAAATATTTATTTCATAAACATTTCACATTCAAAACATCACATTTTAAAAATATATTTAGGAAAACATTTATATTTATAAAGTAGGAAACTGCAAGTGTTATAATACTCCGATTTTAGCTTACCTCTATTTTGTAAAACTATATTACCAACAATTTTCCCGTAAATTTTTGAAAATTATTCAAATGTGCATACTTTCAGGCTGACAATAAGTTACATTTCAATAAGTAAAACATTTCAAACGCGATTTTGTGAAAAACCACCTATGTTACTCCATGCGATGCAACTAAAGCTGATAAGCACATCCCAAAGGGGCAACTGCGTACGAGGTC
Organism: Lordiphosa mommai; assembly: GCA_018904225.1. Lineage (NCBI taxonomy): Eukaryota > Metazoa > Arthropoda > Insecta > Diptera > Drosophilidae > Lordiphosa > Lordiphosa mommai. The sequence goes on along the minus strand of JAEIFT010000486.1, from coordinate 127,598 downwards.
GCTCACTCTCACTTGTCACCTAATCCATGTATGCGTACACACTCGTACATTTTTACCGCAATATAACGAACACCCCATAGAGAAACATTTAAAAATCTGTGACAGCTGTTGATAAGGTGGCAAACAGTCAAGCGGTAGCGACGTTCAATTCCAATCAATATCAATGAAAATGCGCCGCGGGCTGCTATTTATAATTTGGAATCAATAATAAGAAGGCATTTAAAAAAAAAATTCAGCTTCAACTTCATTTTCTTCAATTAATCTTTTTTGAGAGAGATAATTTAAAGTCAGTTATGGCAAAATCTTACATAATCCACATTGTGCATTCACTCAGATTGGCGGACCAGTTAAAAGTATACAAAATTAATTAGTTTTAAGACAACTAAAAAATATATATATTCCTTAATTATTTATATTCAAAAACGTAGCATACTTAGAAGGGCAAAAAATCATGATTTTTTTTTATTTGTCCATAAATGTAGTATTTGATAAGCTAGTAATAAGTACTTTTTTGTTTTCCGCATAGTAATATTAGAAGCTACACTGCTCTTGTCAACTAACATCTGTTAAAAGACTTATGTCGAATTTTTGAGCAAGCAGTGGCATTTAACTTGAGTTTGACTGCCATTGAAAACGACGAACCTCATAATTTTGGACCAAAATGGAAAAAAAGAAGGGCTACAAATCGGTTTGAATCCGAATTTTTTTTACAGTAAAGTGAACCACTTGTAAATAAAAAGCTGAACCTGAACCTTTGAAAATTTAAAACAAACTTGATCTGTTTATGGAATAGAATATGGAATATGGAAAAAAAAACAAAGCCTATAAGCAAGGCATGGGTCGAGCAGTCGTCTGTCAGCCCACTCAATCTCATTTCATCATGACTGTAAGATCCATAATTGCACGCATTTTGATTTTTTTTTTAACTTTCCAAAGCGACGCAATTGCCTGTGCGTCTGAGTGGCACCAAAATAACTGATACTTACATGCAAACGCAGGTGTTTCTGAGATCGACGCGTTCATACAGACTGATGGACATATTCGGACATATGGATATGACTCGGCTGTTAACGCTGATCAATAGGATATATACATAGAGAAAAAAAGGTCAAGATCTATTTAATCTTTGTTGGTTAAAATGATCTTTTAAAAATATGAATTTTTTATACAAAATATAAATAGTCTCTTAGACTAGACTATTAGAACATTGCCCAGAAAAAGGCAATGTTTTTTTTTTTTTTATAAATAAAGATCGTATTGATATTTTGAACTTATCAAGTTAATCTTCGATATATCGGAGTGAAATTGATATGAAAAATTATGGAAATGACTGCCATTTCATATCAATTTTTTTCTCTGTGTACTTTCTAGGGTTGGAAATGTTCCCATCTGTCTATAGCAATTGCACTTTTCGACCCATTTTTTTTTTTATCGGGGTATATAAATTCTGTTCCAAATTCGATCGATCGGAATTTATGAGATTATTGATTTCCAAGAAATATTTCAAGAATTCGGTTGAAACTATTTGCTATCAAGAAAGTCGAATAAAGATAAATAAATATTTAAAGTCAAATTACAACACGACATTTTTGAAGCGAAAACATTTAACAATTCGGATTCCGAATAATTTAAACGAATTCTGAAACAGGAACAGGCCTGTTTGATTACCTACATAAAATATGTAAAAAGTGGGTCGATTTTGCTGCCGGTTTTCTTATTCTAAAAGTAACTAACCTTTGATACATTCCTTTACAATTATTAAGGTACTTTCCGCCAATCCATCAATCGTCCTCAGATTGCTGTAGCCCAATAGATTCAAAATATATGAGAAGCAGCCCTCGTAACAGCCACAAACTAAATACGATTGTGGGCAGCATTTAGCTCAGCTTAGCTAACCGTAGTACGCCGGCAAATCTCATTGGCAACGTTTCAGAGTGCGCGTGTTATTTTTGCGGCTGCTTGAGAGAAATTTGAGACAAAACGCTATCAGTTGTTCCTGTTCTTCCATCCCCACACCATCCCCACCCATCCCCAACCAGTTACAAGATGCGCAGCCTAAAACGCTTTCGTTTGATCACTTTCGATGTGACCAATACCCTGTTACAGTTTCGCAGTAGTCCGGGCAAGCAATATGGAGAGATTGGTGCTCTATTTGGAGCACGCTGTGATAATAATGAGCTGGCCAAGAACTTCAAGGCCAATTGGTGGGTTAAGAGTTGCGAAAAACAAAAAAATATATCAATTTGCACTTCAAACTACCTTAAAAGTGTACTAAAAATTATCTGAAAATCAATTTAGATTAAAGACTAAACTGGTACTAAAAAATATACTGCTAATGATCTCGGTCATACGTAACATAATTGACAATAGAAAGTCGATAAAGTTCGACTGCAATTTACCCTGCATGCCCTTGCAGTTCCTAAAAGCTAAACTAGATATAGGCTTTATCTTTACTATAAAGAAAGTTTGCGTACACATAAAAAAAAACAAGTAAGAAAGTCAATCAAATCCGACAGTTATATACTCTGTTCCTGTCAAAGTTTGTATATAACTTAGAAAACCGAATCATATGTCAATTCACGTCGAGGAACGTACTGAAACTTATGTTTCGGTAAAAGATTCTGTTACGGTTCGATTTAGTTAGGTTCGGTTGTTTCGGTATACCGGTACCTAACAGTATGTTCCGAAAAATTTTACTAATCTTTTTAAAACAAAGACTTGACCGCGGAAAATAAAACATTTTAAGTAGAAATGGGCGCGAGAGCTCCAGACCACGACGAGGAATTAAAATCCAGTACGGAAAATATATTAAAAATATATTGGGACGTCAGAATATGATTTTACAATTACAAAATTTAAGGATTCTTATGGAATTTCTTACAGAAAATGATCTATCGGGTTCAGCGAAATTCGGTAGGGGAACTCGAACCCTAGTTTTAAGCTTACTTGTGTAGCTGGAAACATCAAGAAAAACTGTTGATATCAAATACACTGAGCGCTGTTTGTGGAACTTTATCGGCCTTCTTTTAAGTACATTTTAATGATTTTGTAAAAATTTTAACTTTTAATCTAAAAAAAAATTTAATTCAAGAAATAAGAAATCAGAACCGAAACAGCACCGGTACGATGTTTAGGTCTTTTGTTGATCTTTCGGTTCCAACAATATTGGTTTTTGAATACCGGTTTTGAAAACGTTCGAAATATCGGTTCCGGTTCTGAGTTATACAGGGCTGTTCTGGTTTTCACTTTCGAGAAAATTTGTTGAATTCGAATATGGTACATGTGTTGTTGTGTAAAATTGAGTGAGTGATTCATTTTGATACATTTGAAGTCGAGTTTGTCGCATTAAAAGTCATTTAAGGTTTGATACCGATTACCTTGATCGTTTATTAGAAAAGTGATCATGTACCACATAGGAATTCACTTTAGTGAAAACCTGAACAGGCCTGATAATCTGTTCTTTCGGGTATACGATTCCCTGATTCGAATTTATAGCAATTAATTTAAAAAAAAACAATAAGGTATATTTTTTTAAGGATTAGTTATTTCTAGAATCGGCTGACAACACTCTCACTTAGATATTAGACTATGCAAGAACACGTTCCCGAACAAGCAATTCAGAGCAATAATTTCAACTGGATCTCAGAGCTGGCTTCATTATACAGCTACTTAAATTTACATCAAATTTATGATAAGTTTAAAAATAGATTTAAGTACACAAATAAAGAGGCTGCATAGGAAATTGTCACAATTCTAATTTATAAAATTAAAATGCCGCCCTTAAACTGACAGCTGTTGCGCCCATGATGTCACTTTAAGCAAATAAAACTAGTTTTATTTGTAACTGGGAAGAGATAAATATCGCTGCTAATGGATTTCGTTCGTGAAGCTGTTCAATTAATAAAAAAACATACTTAACACTTATAGTTAATATTTATAGTCGAAAATTCTTTCCTTAGTGCTTTATTAAAATGTGGAAAAGTGTAATGATCTAGTATACTATATAAGATCTAACGGAAGGGTGCAGCATTAACAAGTGTTTTGCCTTCGTATTTTTAGTCCGATCTTATTGAGATAGGTAAGTTTATGAATAATAATTAAAAAACCTTTTTTTTTAAATTTTTTCATCATGTTGAAAGTTTTTGTAAATTGTAAAAATTATATCTGATTTCCGTGAACTCTAAATAAATAGATTGAAATGTCCTCTAATTTACTACATTTACAGATTTTCGATACAATCGTGCTTTTAATAGTTATGGCCCGAAAATTAAAAAACGAACCACTTTTAATTCAGGGTGTCAAACCGGAATCAATTAACGGATAACCGTATAAAATGTTTTTAAAGCGATTGAAACACAGTTCTGGGGAACGGTACCTTTATTAATATTTTGGGAACCGGTATTTCTGGAACCTTTATTTTTGGAATCGAAATGACCGAAAAAAAAAAACATTGTACCGGTACAGTTTCGGTTTCTAAGTTTTTTTGGTTATAAAAATTATATAAAATTTCCAAATATTTAAGAAATATCGCATGTAAACAAATTTGTTAATGTCTATCTTTTAGTTCTCCAACATATCGTTGTTTCTAATTAAATTTTTCTAATTAAATGTAATTTTGGTAATAAATATTATGTTAAAAATTTTTATTTCTTTTCAAGCTTTTGATTTTTACTTTTTTTTATCTTACTTTTGTTTGTTTCCCCATGATATCGAAAAATTGTAAATGTAGTTAATTGAGAATATTTAAATCTATTTTTTTTATTTTTCAAAATCAGATATAATTTTTCGAATTTTCAAAAATAATTTTTTTCGTAAAAAACGTTTAACAAAATGTTGGCTGTTACCTAGTGATATAGTGGTCTCTGCTGTTTTTGACACAAAACGCTCCAACAATAGATTGGTCTGAACATTTGTCATATCATTTATATCTGTGGCTATCAAATGTGCTAAGTTTCAGGCCTTTCGTTTGCATTTTGCATATGGCATCTGCTTTAAATTTATAAATTAAAGTTATAAATTAATAAAACGACATGAAAAGATTCTCAATTGTAGAAATTGATGGCGAGACAAAAATTTTTAGTGTGACATTTTATGCAAATAAAAGTTGGGATGTTCCTCATAGAAAGAAATCTCACAGGGAACCTTAAAGTCTCTTAAATCGAAGCCTTCGAAATGAATGAACGAATGAAATGGTATTTCAACCGTTTAGCTGGTATTTCACTATTCTGAGATCTCATGAGTTTCTCATTTGAGTCGATCTCATGATCTAACATAAATACCCAAAATAATGAACCATTTCTAAGCTGTATTAAAACTGAAAATAATAACCATTTCTCTTTATATATTTTACAGGTACAAGATGAATAGAGATTATCCCAACTTTGGTTGCCAGACGACCCCAAAGCTAGAGTGGCAGCAATGGTGGCGTCAGCTGATAGCAGGTATAGTTAAATCTATTAAGTATTTGTTGATAAATACACACACCAGCTCAGCGGCAGCTGGCGTATTCCAAAGTTCGTTTTCCCACACAAAAAAAAAAACTTGATTTCAATTGATTTACTCTCTCTCAGGAACATTTGCGGAGAGCGGAGCTGCCATACCCCAAGAGAAGCTGGATAATTTTTCCAATCATTTGCTCGAACTGTACAAAACGAGCATTTGCTGGCAGCCATGTAATGGCAGCATTGAGCTGCTAAAGCATCTGCGTAAGGAAATCAAACCTGACCAATGTCAGCTGGGTGTGGTGGCCAATTTTGATCCACGCCTCGATGCTTTGCTCAAAAATACCAAGCTGGACAAGTACTTGGACTTTGCTCTCAATTCCTACGAGGCTAAGGCCGAGAAACCTCAAGCGGCCATATTCGAACGTGCCATGGAGAAGACGGGTTTGAAAAATCTAAAACCAGAGGAATGTCTGCATGTGGGTGATGGACCCACCACCGATTATTTGGGACCCAAGGAGGTGGGCTGGCATGCAGCTCTGGTGCATGAAAAAAGCCATGCCTATTTGGTTAAGAAATATGGCGAGGCCATTAACAGGGATCATGTGTTTCATAGTCTCTATGATTTTCATAAAAAATTAACAGATGATACGGTGTCCTGGTGATCGAATAAATTTTTATTTTGATTCCTTTGTCTCTTCCATAACGGGAGCCATGAATATGTTTCCATAGGGATTGTGGGGTTTTTGACTTTCTCGATCGTATTGCGAACCTATAGCCCATAGTGACTCCAAATCGTACTCCTCTCTTGCCCTGGGCGAGAATATATGCAGGGCTATGTTGCCCAAATCCATGGCCATCCAGTCGCGACTTTTCTCCCCCTCAATGCGTGGCAGCAGATCACCCTTTTGGCGTTTGATTTTAAACATGCGACGCACAAATTCTGCTGTGGCCAACATATGCCTATAGCTGCGCCCACTGCAGACCACCAAATGGTCAACATATTTTAGATCCTCGGGCACATAGCAAACAAATATATCATCCACCTGCTCTTTGCGCAGCAGCTCAACTAAATCCTCTATGTCAAAGACACCGCGTATGCCGCCTGTAAAAGGAACTTGAGAGTCACAAAATAGAGGAATAAACCAGGACCAGCTTACGTTTCAGATTTAGGCCATAATATTGATCTTCATCTGCTTCCGGTTCCGAGCTTAACTCCTCCCTATAGCGTGCCTCTTCCACATCAAATATTTCGGTGGCTTCCTCATCTCGAAATATTTTATATTTATCCGAACTGGCAGTGGGCGTAGAGCTAAATCAAAAACAAATTGTTTTTAGCGCCCTCATTTGGGCTCCATTTATACAAACTACGGCCCTGGCTAAGGCAAGGGCCTACTCACATTTCTTTAGTCTGGGCCGGCGTCTTTAATTCGGGTTTGGTGAATTCATGATGGAAACAACGCAGCACTGGCACACTTAGACGTTGGTCCCGAATTAGTCGAAACACGCGGGTGGCAAACATTAGCTGATTTAATTTGATTTATTGTTACTTAATTTCAGCTGCGAAGCCTTGTGATGACATTTTAGAAACAGGGTGACCGCCTATGATGTTGAGTATTTTAATACCAGACTAAATAAAATACCAAATATCCGTATGTAACGAGTCAAAGTCACCGTTTTGCTGAGAATAAAATGTATTTAATATTTAAAAAGGGATAATCTACCAAAAAGGTCCTACCTCCGATTTAAAAAAATCAAAATGTATTTAGGGGTGCTGATTACAAAAAAAAAATAGTCAAAGTCAAATCGCGCGATTTTTTTTTAAATTTTTAATCTGCAGGCAGCTGCAATGCGTTATTTATCTTATTTATCTCTATTTTTTTAATTCGTTCATATTCCGGACGAAATTTGTCCACCTCTATCTTTATCGATATATTGGTGTAATTTCAGTAATTTCAAACCCATTCGACCGTTAGATGGACATGTTTTTTTTTGTTTTTCTCAAAAAATATTCGTTTTTTCATAAAAAGTCACTAAATATAAAACGTGTGTTTTTATCATATCTTCAATTTTTATCTAAAACATTTCTTCACAAAGTGAATATCTTCTGAGATATATGCAAAAAAAATATCAAAACTAACTGTATTTTCCGGTTTTAAGGTAGAAAAATTAATTTGCGCCAACTTTGACTATTTTTGTCGTAATTGAAATTTCAAAAATATTGGAGGTAGGACCTTTTCAGATGTTTTGTAGCACGAATTTAAAAACTTAGAAAAATGTACATTACTTCTTAGAGCAGTTATAGGCTTCATTATAATTTTCAATTAAACTGTTGACAGTCTCACTAGAAAGAAAACAACGTTTTATGTATTCTGAATTTGAAAACAAGGCAACGTAAAGCAATGTTTGTGGTTCTAACCGATTCTTAACTGAATTTTAAGTAAATTCTTTAGTGTATTTCATTATTAACCAAGCGGTAGAGTTCGGTATAAGTATTTTCCTTAGTTTTTTGTACCATAGAATAGAGGTGCGCGAGTTTTTTCCTCCACGTAAGGCACGATTTACGAAATTAAAGTCTCTTGACGAACGATTCACGCACACAATTTTTACAGGGTTTTGCGCACGATTCATGCACGATTAAAGGAGAGGTCACGAATGATCACGCACGATCAACCGCCCCGAATTTTTGCGTGCAGAGACATTAATTCTATCATGGGTTTTATGGCCACACTACTCCCTTTTGTATGGAGCAGCTGCGAGCAGCATATTCACGAAATCAAAAGCAAGTCAGTTTTAGAAATAATATTATTAATCAAATACAATAAAAAAAATGTTCGTGAATACAGCACGATTTCTATTCACGAGGTACATTTTAAACACGCACAAATCTTTGATTTCTCACGATGATGTCGTGAAACGTCGTGACACACCGTGGCACGTTTAAATTCACGTCATCCGCGCACCTCTACCTGTTCTATGGTACTTTTGGATGACTTTTATTGACTATTTATATATAGTTAAGGCACGGAACACGAATGCAGCACGAACGAAACCTCTGTAATTTCTCACGGCCACGTCTTAAATCACCGTGACACGTTTAACTTCACGTAACGCGAGCAGCTCTAGTTAACTTATTCTAAAACATTCGTATGTCTACGAATAAACAGACACGAAGTTGATAGCTGAACAGTAACTGATTCCTCTAAGTAGCATTCAGAATCAGGGTGACCTTACATAATTTAATTTCCAATAATCGATAACAAAAAAATACCAAATACTCGCTTGTAACGAGTCACCGTCGTCGTGACAACATGTCTGGTATTTGTCTCCTACACACGTGCAGTCATACTATTCTGATTACTTGCTAAATTAAAAGTGAATTGTAACAAGAAATACTATTAAATTAAACAATAAATTAACAGGTGCACAATGAGTGAGCTGAATACAAGTGGGTCGCCGTCACCGCAAATAACAATGAGGGACATTATGGCCGCAAGGCAATTAATTGAATCGGAATACAACACAAAAAAGACTGTAACGGGTTGGCAACGCTACTACAAGGTAAAGAAAAAGAAAAAAAAAACAACAACATATATACACACACACACACACACATATAGAATGCAATAGAATAAAAACGGGCCAGGATATGTGCGGTGTGTATTTTCATTATGTGCAACAAATCTAATCGAATGATATATACTCACCGTTTATCCTGGCGTGTTTCATTCTATTGCATTCTAATTTTTCTTGTGTATTTCATTGTATTGCATTCGTAGTTTTGAAGGTTTTGAACACTTTGCAACACTATAATGTGATGGGGGTAAATTACGACGATGTTTAAATACCCTTACATAGTGGTTTTACAAGCAGACTCAATTGAGGGCGCCCCTTCTAGGAACCATATGGCTGGGCAAGCTAGAACACGATTGCTTTTGCTTTTTATACCCTTGCAGAGGGTATATTAAAATTGTCACGATGTTTGTAACGCATAGAAGGAAGCATTTCCGACCACATAAAGTATATATATTCTTGATCAGCGTGACGAGCTGAGTTCAATTCCGTCTGTCCGTCCGTCCGTCTGTTTCTATGCTATCTCCTCCCTCAGTTTTAAAGCTATCTTGACCAAACTTTGCAAAATGTCTTTAAATACACATAGGCTGCACATTTGTCGGAATCGGCCGGATCGGATGACTATATCATATAGCTGCCATAGGAACGATCGGTCCAAAAACTAGTTCTAGTTAGAAAAACTTTTTTGTTTTCCATCGTAGCGTCACCAATCGTGGTATATATTAGTTTTATATGCTTCCACACAATTCGTGAAAAATTTATCAAAATCGGATGACTATAGCATATAGCTGCCATAGGAACGATCGGTCTAAAAACTAGTTCTAATGAGAAAAATTTTTTTTGTTATCAATGGTAGCGCCTTTTCAGAACTGCAAGGGTATTTAAGCCTTCTATTTATTTTTCGTAGATTGATTGATGAAGAATATATCAACTTTTTGGTACCCTCTGCAAGGGTATAAAATAAAACTTAAGAAATGCCTAGGTGTTCCACAAATCGCTTCCGACCCAAAAACGATCCAATTCCCATACGATTTGAGTCGTTTTTGGGTCGAAAACGATTTGTAGAACACATGGTATAGAAAATAATGGCAATGGTTGCGTGAAAGAAAAGGCAATCCCATCCCATTTCGATCCCGACCTTATATAATTCTGGGTTCAAATTGCCTCGAATCTTTATCCTGTACCAAAGCTTCAAAGGGACTCTATAAAGTATATGGGTGATTACATGAAAAATGTACACTCTTTAAATAGTTTTTTATTGCAATCTTTATTACAAATTTCCGGAACCTATCCATGAAAAATTTACCCCTCTGTACTCACACTGTATAAAGCTGGAAATAGGCACCTCAATAGTTTTGGAGCTATGAATCTTTTTCATTCATTTGTTTTAATTATTTGGAAGTGGTCAAAGATTAACAATTCATTATACCATCACTCCATCCTAAGTACAATGTTAAGGGTATATTAAAGTCGTACTTGACCGATTGTATTGCCTGATTTATTATTTTAAATTGTCTGGGAGGTGTTATAAATAATAGTTTAAAAAACCAATCAGCAGAAACTAAAAATTGAAATTAGTTTGGTAAAGGTTTTGGTTTCAAATTTTGGCACCTGTTATTTATAAGAAGCTATTTTCCGTTATTTGCAATTTCAAAGTAAAAGCCACAGCAACAACAACAACAGCTTTGCTCACCTGCTCCTTTATGTCTGATTTTCTACCAAACTTTTTTGGCATTCGGTTTTTTGTTATTTTTATTATTATTGATAAAAATGCGACCCCAAAATGCGGTCTATTAAGGTTCCGCGAATTACCCTCAAATAAAAATCAAAATTCCTGGAATTATTGTTTTGATACCCTGTTCGAATGGTAGAAAGGGTATAATGAGATTGTGTTAAAGTATGTAACAGGCAGAAGAAAACATTTTCTACAATAAAAGATGGATATATTCTTGATCAGCATTTACTAAAGAGTTTTACAAGGGAACCTTGAAGAAATGCGGGTTTGGACGACTAGCTTGAAAGTATTTAACTAGGCCATTTAACAACAGATTTCAATGAGCTGTCATTTTTTCGATTTTTTGTTTAAGAAAACTCTTAAAATACTCCTAAAAAAATGCATCATTTAAACTAGAGATGGACGGAGTTACGAAAACCCCTCTTTAAATCCAAACAAACTGCACTATTTGACATATATTATACTATTTCAACAACAATCAGAATTGACCCATTCAAAGCGACTATTCTCTAAAATAATTCGTATTCAGCTACCTCTTTAAACACCAGTGATCATGTCTCTAACCATACACAATACTTATCGACTGTCCCCACCTCCAAACTCATAATATATATAACGGAACCGGTTTTTATTCAGGAAAATATCGAACTTCATAAAAAAAAGTTTAAAGTTTAAATCATTTCTAAGAAATGGCCCTAATGCGCTTTTGAACCGAAAACGGTATTTTGGTTCGAAAACGGTCTTGATATGGTTAAGTGTTTAACTCCAAATTATCAACCTACACACAAAATTTCAAGTTCCTAACTTCAATAATTACTGAAATATGGCTCCAAACCACTTTTAAAACTGGTTCAAACCCGGTTTGTCTCTGGGGAAATAAATAACTCCATATCCAAAAACCAAATTTCAAGTTCGTAGATAAATCATTTCTGAGATATGGCTCCAAATCAGTTTTGAAACATTTTTTAAGACTGTTTCAGAGCCGGAAAATAACTTGCTTTACGGTAACCAGCTCAATCACAAAGTTGATTTTGAGAATTTGCCCTTAAGAGATATAATCGTTTAAATTTTTTTCTACCCTTGCAGAAGGTATATATATTCTTGATCAGGATGTTTGTAACGCAGCTGAGCTCAATTCCGTCTGTCCGACCACCGTTCTGTATTCGTCTGTCTGTCTGTTTCTACGCCGAAGCTATCTCCTCCCTCAGTTTTAAAGCTATCTTGACCGAAACTTTGCAAAGAGTCTTTTTATACAAATACGCCGCAACTAATTTGTCGGAATCGGCCGGATCGGATGACTATATCATATAGCTGCCATAGGAACGATCGGTCCAAAAACTAGTTCTAATGAGAAAAACTTTTTGTTTTCCATCGTAGCGTCACCAATCGTGGTATATATTAGTTTTATATGCTTCCACATAATTCTGGAAAAATTTATCAAAATCGGATGACTATAGCATATAGCTGCCATATAAACGGTCGGTCCAAAAACTAGTTCTAGTGGGAAAAACTTTTTTGTTTTCCATTTGCGTACAGCCCAAACGTGGTATATATTAATTTTATATGATTCCACACAATTCTGGAAAAATTTATCAAAATCGGATGACTAAAGCATATAGCTGCCATATAAACGGTCGGTTCAAAAACTAGTTTTAGTGAGAAAAACTTTTTTGTTTTCCATCGTAGCATCATCAATCGTGGAATATATTAGTTTCATATACTTCCACACAATTCTAAAAAATTTATCGAAATCGGATAATTTTATATCGCTATATAGGAACGATCGGTCTAAAAACTCATTCTAGTGAGAAAAACTTTTTTGTTATCAATGGTAACGCCTTACAAAAACTGCAAGGCATTTAAAAACATCGGCGTAGCCTATGTAAGCCTTCTATTATTTTTTTTTATTTTAATAAGTTAAGTCTTGAAACAGTAAAATGTTTAATTCCATATAACTCACCTACATACCAAATTTCTAATGTCTGAGATATGGCTCCTAACCACTTTTTTAAAACGGTTCAGAACCGGTTTATAACTGGGTAAAATAGATAACTTCATATTATCAACCCAACACACAAAATTTTAAGTTAATTGCTGAAATATTTTATGAGATATGGCTTTAAGACATTTTCGAACCAGTTCGGAACCGGTCTTGAAAACGTAAAATGTTTTACTCCATATAACTCACCTACACACCAAATTTCAAGTTTATAGCTTAAATGGTTTCTAAGATATGGCACTGAAACACTTTAAAGACGATGGCAGCGCCACCTACCGGGTTCAATTGCGAACCTAAACTATCTACGGGCCCACATAAATATTCACTGTATTTTATCATAATCATTTACTTAAAAGTTTTTTCGTTTTGTTTGTTTTTTATGTGTGGTCGTGCTTGTCGTTTTGTGTTGCGGTGGCGGTTTCGTGGGTTTCTGTTTTAATTAAGAACGTATGAAACATATTTCTAATATTTCGACATGTTTAAACCACTTAAAAGTTTGGTGATTTAAAACGGTTTTTGGACCACATGTGGTCTCCAAATCACAAAACTTTTGTGGAAGTGGAATTCAGAACATGGATGTATATATCCAAAATGAGAATTCAACTTTAACTATTAATCTTAAGCATAAGGCCCTGTAGCTATAGCCTTAACTTAAGTCGTCTAAAATTTTATATTGCCTCCGAACTTATTATAAATAAATAAAAAATCGTAATTAGCATTATTTCGAGTTGTACGCAAGTCAAACAGTATGTACCTGGAACCTACCTTGGCAGGTACAGGGTATATAACAGTCAGTCTTGAGTCAAGACTCTCTTGACTGACTTTCTTACTTGTTTTTATTTGATATTTTTTTTTTTTTTGCATTTGCTTAGCTTTGTTTTGATGTACAAACATTTGAATGTATGTATGTATGTATGTGTACTTGCCCTCTCCCCCCAAAATAGAGAACGGTTGATATAGTGTAGTTGTAGTCCACTTAAGGCGAAAAGGGCAATATGCGCTGTGGCTGGCTTTGAGGTTTCTTGTTGCCCCGCTCTCCTTGTTCCTCCTCTTCTTCGTTGGCTCTGAGCCTCTGGCAGCAATTCTGCTTTATAGCCAGTTCCGGCGAAATGTGTCTTCAGCTGCCGCTGATGCTCTGTGTTGGTCGTCGTCGTCGTCGACGCCGTCGCCTGCCATTGCCACTCACTTGAATTTGGATTTCACGGAATTTAACTTCGCAGTTAGGATGACATTGTGTTTGGGTCTATATGTGCGTGTGGTTGTGTGTGTGTGTGTGTTTGTGAGTGAATATGTCCTTTTATACTTGAGCCAGGATACACCACTCATTTTCCAACTAACTCTCCAAAGAAATCGTCACAAATTGTTTTTCGCTTGAAAAGTGTCAGTGACCCACCCACCCGCTCCCTCGGGTCACCCATAAGATTTTCCATTGAATTGTGCCGGCAGACAATATGACGCACTTAATGTTGTTATGCTTTTTTGCGCATTTTAATCATTATAATCATTTCCATTGAACACACTCCCGTTATGTGGAACAATAACGCCATGCCCCCCTTCCCCTCCAATTCACGTGGTATCTTATGACAACCGTCATTGACTGTGACGAAACTCTTGCAATTATGTTGCATGCAAGCGCAACACAACATAAAGAAAAACCGTTTTCCATGGCACAGACTTGGCCACGCTTTGGAAACCCAAGACTCTAGTCAGAGATTTTGCCTTGTATATGTGTGTATGTGTATGCTAAAAGGGTCACCTGGATAGTCGAGCTGCATAACATGATATTGCACCATAAAACGTGGCCCATAATGCTGAATAAATCACAAGCTTGTGGTTTATCAAAATATTTATATACTATTTGGCTTGGCAAGAAGATTTTAATCTATATAGTATAAACATTAAACAATTATATATTGGCCGTTTTGGTCAAGCACCTTTGATCTTCTTTTGGGCACGCTTCTAAAACTTCTCCTGCTTATCATCAAAAAACTGACGGCTCCATCAGAAACGAATGTTTTTCCCATTAAAAGAATTTTGAAGAATTCGAAACAAATGATAATCTGAAGGTGCAAGGTCGGGGCTATATGATGGATTTGTCACCACATTGCAATTTAGATCTGATAATTTTTGCACAAGTGATTAAAGAAGTATTCAGAGTTTGGAAAACAGAGTTTGGAAAACAGAGTTTGGAAAACAGAGTTTGGAAAACAGAGTTTGGAAAACAGAGTTTGGAAAACAGAGTTTGAAAAACAGAGTTTGGAAAACAGAGTTTGGAAAACAGAGTTTGAAAAACAGAGTTTGGAAAACAGAGTTTGGAAAACAGAGTTTGGAAAACAGAGTTTGAAAAACAGAGTTTGAAAAACAGAGTTTGGAAAACAGAGTTTGGAAAACAGAAAAAACAGAGTTTGGAAAACAGAGTTTGAAAAACAGAGTTTTGGAAAACAGAGATTGGAAAACAGAGTTTGAAAAACAGAGTTTGAAAAACAGAGTTTGAAAAACAGAGTTTGAAAAACAGAGTTTGGAAAACAGAGTTTAAAAAACAGAGTTTGGAAAACAGAGTTTGAAAAACAGAGTTGGAAAACAGAGTTTGGAAAACAGAGTTTGGAAAACAGAGTTTGAAAAACAGAGTTTGAAAAACAGAGTTTGGAAAACAGAGTTTGGAAAACAAAGTTTGGAAAACAGAGTTTGAAAAACAGAGTTGGGAAAACAGAGTTTGGAAAACAGATTTGAAAAAGTTTGGAAAACAAAGTTTGGAAAACAGAGTTTGGAAAACAGAGTTTAAAAACAGAGTTTGGAAAAACAATTTGAAAACAGAATAGTGTTGGAAAGCAAAGTTCAAAAACAGTGTTGGAAAATAGTGTTTGGAAACACAATGTTGAAAAAGAATGTTGGTAAACAATGTTGATAAACAGTTTTGGATAACAATAATGATAAACAGTGTTGGAAAGTAGTGTTAGAAAACTACCAAAAGGTCAATTAGTTACGCGTGACGCGTTATTTTGAAGTTGAATTTTGCCGCTACCAAAATTAAAGATGTTTCACTTAAGAAAAAATAGAAGGCTAACATCGACGTAGCCGATGTTTCAAATACCCTTGCAGTTTTTAAACAAAAAAGTTTTTCTCACTAGAACTAGTTTTTGGACCGATCGTTCCTATGGCAGCTATATGCTATAGTGATCCATTTAATAAATTTTTCAGAATTGTGTGGAAGCATATAACTATAATACAAGATTGGGGATGCTATGTGAAAACAAAAAGTTTTTCTCACTAGAAACTAGTTTTTTGACCGACCGTTTCTATGGCAGCTATATGCTATAGTCATCCGATTTTGATAAATTTTTCCTGAATTGTGTGGAAGCATATAAAACTAATATATACCAAGATTGGTGACGCTACGATGGAAAACAAAAAAGTTTTTTTCACTAGAACTAGTTTTTGGACCGATCGTTCCTATGGCAGCTATATGATATAGTCATCCGATCCGGCCGATTCCGACAAATGTGCAGCCTATGTGTATTTAAAGACTTTTTGCAAAGTTTGGTCAAGATAGCTTTAAAACTGAGGGAGGAGATAGCATAGAAACAGACGGACAGACGGAAATGAACTCAGCTCGTCATGCTGATCAAGAATATATATACTTTATGGGGTGCGAAATGCTTCCTTCTATGCGTTAGAAACATCGTGACAATTTTAATATACCCTCTGCAAGGGTATAAAAACGTCGAAACAATAAGTGTACTTGTGGGAGGGAGCAGCCTGGAGTCCAAACTATAACTGGTTAATAAAGAATGCTGGAAAGCAGTGTTGGAAAACAAACACTGTTTATCAAAAATAAACAGTGTTGGATAACAATAATGTAAAAAAAAAAAAA
Source organism: Lordiphosa mommai (assembly GCA_018904225.1). Taxonomy (NCBI): domain Eukaryota; kingdom Metazoa; phylum Arthropoda; class Insecta; order Diptera; family Drosophilidae; genus Lordiphosa; species Lordiphosa mommai. Next base: position 110,979 of record JAEIFT010000486.1, on the reverse strand, counting down.
AAAAAAAAAAAAAAAAAAAAAAAAAAAAAAAAAAAAAAAAAAAAAAAAAAAAAAAAAAACAAAAAAAAAGAAAAAATAAAAAAAAAAAGGTAAGAGGGGTGTAAGTAATAAGGGTGGTATGGTTGTATGTTGTAACGGGGCCGCTTTGAGGGGGCGTTGTCTGTCCGTCGTCGCCGTTGTCCGTGGGGGGTGGTGGGGGCCGCTGCGAATAAACGAAAAAAGAAGGGATCTTAATAAGGAGAGGGAGGGCAGTGTGTGGGTGGCTGTTGGGGGTGTGTTGGAAACAATGTTGGAAATTAGTGTTGGAAATTAGAGTTGGAAAATAGTGTTGGAAAACAGTGGTGGTAAACAATATTAAAAAAGAATGATGGAAAGCAGTGTTGGAAAACAAATTGAAAAATAGTGTTGGAAAACTTTCCAAAGGTCAATTAGTTACGCGTTTTTTTTTAAAGTTGAATTTTACCCCTACCAAAAAAAAAGACACATGAAATTATATTTGTCTTCCTATCAAGTGAAATACGGGACAAAATTAACATGGAATCGAATTAGAATGTACAAAAGCAATCCTTTACGATCTGCTCTTAAAGATACCACTCGGAAAATGTCTGAAAAAGTAGTTTAATGATGTACTAAAAGCCCTAGTTATACAAATCATAAACACTTAACTTTTTATTTGTTGAGTCATCTAATCTTTCTAGACAAACAACAACTTCGTTTTTTTAATTCAAAAAAACCAAAACGATTGTAAAAAATCGATAATAATTGTATATCGACTGAACAAAAACTCCAGAAAGTGGCAACGCCAGCACACTTGAATTTTGCAACATTATGAAATTATGGCTTCGCTGAGCGTTTAGGTTAATTAAAACCGGTTCTATTTAACCCTGATCGCTCAGCTGAGCAGTCAGATGACAACTCAGACGCGTGTGCGGCTGAGTTCACATTGTTCGACGCATGAGACATGATAATCTAGAAAGCTTTTTTTGTTGTATTGTTTTAAATGTCAAATGACAAGCTATTCACATTGAAAACATGACAACATAAGGACCTACTAGACAGCTAGACATGCCTCATTCGTCGATCAGTGAGATTTGAATTTTGCGTCTTTGTTTCAGGCTATTTTGAAGTAAAATGATATGAACTCTTCTCGTTTCCATGTTCAACTATTTTTTATCAACTATTCAACATTTCTTTCAGCGAATGCTTTAGATACGCACCGTTTTCAAAGTGCAGATATCTTTTATTATCGATTTCGGATTTTGAATCCCTAAATAAGCCCATTAACTAGCGATATCTTTTCGCGAACAAAAAAAAGCAGTACGTTTATGATGGTTGATTTGGTTTGCAGAACCGTCTCTCATTTTCACAAGGGTTTTTCCCCACCGTAAGTAGTTAAATTTTTGAGTGGCTAATGGTCGGTTATCGGACATTGTCCCGTTTATGGGGGGTAGCGATTTTCACACTAAATTTAATTTTTTATTTTAGAGATGATGAAGGGGAAATACATTTTGAAGGGGGTGGATAAGTGTTAAGTATGTTTGTTGCAATATTAATCTGCGGTTGATTCACATAATGACAAACATCAGAAACAATTAACATGCAATTAAAAAGAAAAGTGAATAAATGCGTTTACTCATCCCTCCAATTTGGAGTGAGTGTCAGCATTCAAGCCTGTGTTTTTGGGCCTTAGTTAAAGTGACGCCATTGACCTTGTTAATGGTTTGGTGGTTATTGTTGGCTGATTCGATTGGCTGATAACCAAAATGACGGCCATGCCAAAGATAATACCGTTAACAACAGGCAACAAATGTTGTCGTTTGGCTAATTAGTCATGCCCCAGGTTGGTAGTAGTCGGCTTTAGATATATATTTCATTCGCCTGTATGTGTGTTGTCGTCCCGTCGCTAGGGTTAGCATGAGTCAATAGTCAGGGCAACCCCAAGCATACTGAATGATTTGTTTTGATTTAATGTGTGAATCACTTTGAAATTCTTGGAGGACCCAAAATCATTTATTTCATTTAAAAAAAAAGAAGGTCAATGGTTGGGAATTTCCCAAATCTGAATGAGAATTCTTTTCTTATAAATTTTGTTTACATTTTTTTTTTAGGAAATTTGTGACAAATGCGATCGCAGTGCAAAAGATCAACAGTTCAGTACACTGGAATCGGAGCGTTCACATAATCGCGGCTTCAATCGCTGGCGGGATGTTAATCCCTATGATCATTCACGTATTGTATTGCGTCGCGGCAGCGTGGACTACATCAATGCCAATCTGGTTAAGGTAAGTTGATAACATTTCATTCAATTTATCTATGCGTTCTTATTTAATACCATTTTTCCTATAGTTGGATCGTGCCGATCGTCAGTATATATTGACCCAGGGACCCCTGGAGGATACAGTAGGACATTTCTGGCTGATGGTATGGGAGCAAAACTCTCGCGCTATACTTATGCTCAACAAGTTGATGGAGAAGAAGCAAATCAAATGTCATTTGTATTGGCCAGATAAGCTGGGCGAGGAGCTCAAATTAAATAAGGTCAACTTGACCGTGGAGCTGGTGCGATGCGAAACGTATCAGAACTTTGTGCGGAGATGGTTTAAGTGAGTATAGAACGAATACAAAAAAGGGTTTTTGGTTAAGGTTAGGGTTCTGTTTTGCCAAAGGATCGAGGTCAGGGAATAATACAAATCAAGTACCCATACAAAATATTTTTAAAGAACCGAGAGCTGTCGTAATTAGAACCGAAAAGTTCGGAACCATTTTATATATTTTTTTATACACTTGAAAAGTGTATATTAATTTTGCCCAGAAGTTGGTAACGCATGGAAATATTCATTTCCGACCCCATAAACTATATATATTCTTGATCAGGACGACGCGCTGAGTTCATTTCCGCTTGTCCGTCTGTCGTCGTCTGTTTCTACGCGAACTAGTCTCTCAGTTTTAAAGCTATCGAGCTGAAATCTTGCACAGAGTCTTCTTTTTACTGCACGCAACTAATATGTCGGAACCGGCCGGATCGGGTGACTATATCTTATAGCTGCCATAGGAACGATCGGTCGAAAAACTACTTCTAGTGGGAAGAACTTTTTTGTCTTCTATCGTAGCGTCTCCAATCGTAGTATATATTAGTTTTATATGTTTCCACACAACTCTGAAAAAATTTATCAAAATCGGATGACTATAGCATATAGCTGCCATAGAAACGGTCGGTCAAAAAATACTTCTTGTGAGAAAAATTTTTTGTCTTCTATCGTAGCGTCTCCCAATCTTGGTATATATTAGTTTTATATGCTTTCACCTAATTTTGGAAAAATGTATCAAAATCGGATGACTATAGCATATAGCTGCCATATAAACGGTCGGTCAAAAAACTACTTCTAGTGAGAAAAACTTTTTTGTTTTCTATCGTAGCGTCCCCAATCTTGGTATATATTAGTTTTATATGCTTTCACATAATTTTGAAAAAAATTATAAAAATCGCATGACTATAGCATATAGCTGCCATAGGACCGATCGGTCGGAAAATGTGTTTTACTAAGAAAAGTTTTTTTTTATGGTATCAAATTGTTATTATCAATGATTTAAAAATTTTAAATATCTGATATCTATATCCTATATATATTTTCCAGTTAAATCAATTGGAGTAAAGTTTTTCAAGTGTATTAAAGTCGAAGTTAGCTTTGCTTTCTCGTTTTTTCCAAATAAAGTGATATGTAATAAGTACCTATATATAAAAAAACTTATTAAAAACTGGTTTCTTTCAATTTTATTTTTTAATATTTTATCGTTCGAATGAAAGGTCAGATTGGAAATATCCATATTATTATTTTGGCAAATATATGTTTTGTCTCATAAACGTAACCCTCCCCCAACACTAAAAAAGTGTATAAAAATAAATATTCATTTCCGCCCACAAAAATAAAAAAGATTAGCTGAAACGTGCACTTACAAGTGTATTAACTAAAAATTTAAAGTCCATCTTTCTTTTTTCCATTTAATATATAACTACCATTTTATCATTTACTTTTCTTGGAATTTAAATATAAACATTTTATAAATGGAATTCTGTGGAAGTTGCTGAGTGCGCCTGGCACATGGGTTACTAAGCGCTGCTGAAATGTCGAAGTCTCGACAGATACGCACATGCATTAAGTGTTTGCTTTTGCTCTGGCTGAAATGGTGAAATTAAGTAGACTGATGACTGTACCCAGAACAGTGATGCTAGCGCGGTTATTTTATCTCTTACACATATTGGACATGACTCGCCGAGAGCAAAATTTTAATAGTTCCCTTTGAGGGTGATAACAGGCAGTCCCACACCTTTGTGGGAAAAGGGTTTCTGTGGCTTCTCAAAAAACGCAATCACCTTTTTATTTGAGCCATAATCTTGTTCCTTGGAGTATTTTTTGTAGTGCTAGGAACAGCCAATAGACGCTGGGCGTTAAATCAGGCGAATCAGCATACTTTATCGATCCTCCAAGTTCATGTAATAAGCAGGGATTAATCCCGAAACGAATGTCGGTTCCGGTACCGGTTCCGGTACGTACCGAAATAAGAATAACGGTTAAAGGTTCTATTTCAGTTTTCAGTTAATTTCTGTTTTCGGTTCCGATACGCTATCTAGATTTTTATTTCGGTATACCGATACGTACCGGTACAGGTATAATTTTTTTTTAATATTTAAAAATTTAAATTGTTTCAAATTATAAAAAAAAAAATAAAAATAATGAACATAAAAAACGTTTTCAAAATATACAAATTTCTAGCCTTTTTATTTTGGACAAACAATTTCGCTTAACACTTCTAGTGGTACCCCTACACTCAGAAAAAAACATTTTTTTAGGGCGATATTAGATTAAAATCCAGAAACTTTATTTCTAAAATTTATATAATCGATTTTCTAACATTTCTATATTTAAGAAAGATTTTTTTAGAAATTTTTTCTATATATTTAGGGGCGAATTTCTAAAATGTAAAACCGTTTTCTGAGTGTATATATTGTTATTTTACAAGTTGAAAGATATATTTGTATTAATCATAAATCAATAAAATAAATAATAAGAACCCGAAAAATACCGGTATTAGAGTTTCGGTATGATTCCGATTTTTTCGGTTCCTATTATAACGTTCGTTCTAAAAAAATTTTAATATGGGCATTTCCATGATGTCGAACGCGGACGTTCGTACGACATAAAGTTAAAAAAAAAGGCAAAATAAAAGGCATTTTCAATTCGTTTTTTACTTTATTATGAAGGTATTGAGTAGCACTATAAATAGTGCTAAAGCGAATGACAGGTGAAATACTGATTCCAAAATAATGGCAAAATATGAAGCGATTTGAACGGGACAAAAACAGAAGTTGCTTTCGGGGCCACCTTCATATAGCCAGAACTTAGCGAAACCTGACGCATTTCTAAAACCCAAAATGTTTTGAAATCTTATGCATGAATGGTACTTTGAAATGGTTTTTAGTTGGTTCAAAAATCTTCGTACTTTTTTTTTTTTTAAATAAATAATAATCTGATTCGTAACGGGACATTGCGAACGGGACATTTTTCCAATATGATTCAAGTGGGTATGATAATGTATATATTTATGCATTTTAACTATAATCAATAACTATCACTAATCCCGACGTTGCTCGGGTCTCTACAATTGTATTGAAATGGTTTTTGCACAAAACACAAAAAATATTAGTATGAATTAATTTTTAACCACTAAACTTTACACTTACGGACGCGAACGGGACCAACTTTGAACGACATTAAAAAATAACAAAAAAAAATTTTACCAATTGGGATTTTCTTTATTAAATTGCTTATAAAAAAATCTGTTTGTGCTAAACTTTCCATGCATTCACTTCTTCAATTTGTGACACACTGATAACTAATGTTCTTTTTCGGTATCGAACGGGACATTGAAAAATGGACTAAAGGAATCCAAAAATTTGCAGTTAATCGCGATTGCATTGTACCCTTTGCTTTTTTTTTTTAGATAAATTATAATGTAAGAGACATTTTGTAGAACAGTCTTTATCATGTATGATCTTTCTTAAAGAAGATAATAACAAATAAAGCATGCAATTTGAAATGGCAAAAAAAAAAAGAAAATGCACTTTTGCAACTTTGCTGTCGATTTACTCATTGAGGTTAATGACCATATGTTCACTTTAATTAAATTAGTTAAATTTGAATGATTCTTTACCATAATATGAATAAACAGAGAGATTTCAAGAACTTTTAGATTTTTAGCCTCGGTGGACATTTTGGTGGAAATGCCCATATCGGTTCCAGTTTCGATACCGGTACGTTTTTTTCGGTTAACGGTTCCGAATACGGTATTATTCCCTGGTCATAAGTAAAACAAATAATTGCGCTGGTCAGCACTTACAAATTTATCAGTTATATACAAACTTTGGCAGGTACAAAGCATATTACCGACTTTCCTACTTGTTTAATGCTAAACTAAATTTACTTACATTTTTTGCACCCCCACACAGATTGACTGATCTTGAGACGCAAACCAGCCGTGAGGTTATGCAATTCCATTACATTACCTGGCCAGACTTTGGCATACCCAGTTCGCCGGATGCTTTCCTTCGATTCTTGCAACAAGTCCGTGTCTCTGGTGCCCTCAGTCAGGATGTGGGTCCAGCTGTGGTACATTGTAGCGCTGGCATTGGTCGTTCCGGCACATTTTGCCTAGTAGATTGCTGTCTGGTGTTGGTGAACAAACTGGGTGAATGCAATGTGTCGCAGGTACTGTGCGAATTGCGTAGCTATCGCATGGGATTAATACAGACACCCGATCAGTTGGATTTCTCATATCAGGCCATCATCAAAGGCATCAAGAAAATGAATGATCCGGTATGTATGCACAAGGCAGCGGGTTTTATCAAACATTTAATCAATTTCCCTTTCTTTTTAGACATTTCTCGAGGCCGAAGAGCCGATTATAAGCAATGACACGGATATCCATGCACAGGACGAAGTACCACCGCCACTGCCACCGCGTAAACAATCTTTAAATTTACCCTTGGCTCCAAATGCTGGCGGTGTGCTCTCACTTGATATGCGAGCGGCCAAAGCAAATGGAGAAATGGAGGAGACAAATGAAAGCATTGGCGACAAGCCGCCCCCCACCCAGTGCTGAGTAGCAAGGATGCCCTTAACAATTTTATCAATCAACATGAAATTATTAATGCAGAGGTGGCTGATAGTTTGCGTCCATTGCCGCCATTGCCATCGCGTCCTTTGGATTCTCTGCACGAATCGGACAGTGATGACAACTTTGAAATAGATGATGATGATGATGATGACGACGATGAGCTGTGTAAGTGCCCAAACAATCTTAGCCCCAAAATTATGGAAGAAATTCTTAATTTTCTCTGACACTTTCAGCTTATGACGATGACGATGTGGAAGAAGAGGAGTTTGAGAATATTGAGAATGAGGTTGAGCCTATTAATAATGGCAAGGTTTCAACAACGACGGCAACGACAACAACAACAGCAACAACGCCTATTCAGTCGGATGATGTAAATGCCAACAGTGAGAAGCCAACTCCAGCCGAACAGCCACACAAGGTCAATGGCATTGAGACAGCGAGGTAAGCTAATCTGGCTTAACTAAGTCGGCTCATATATTTTAATTCTCTATCTTTGCAGTCCCGAAAACGAGCTGAAGCGACGAAAACGCAACGAATATCAGGCCAGCCTGGAGCAGAAAGTCAACGATATCAAACGAAAGCAGCGAGAGAATGAGGATAGCCATCAGGCGGCGAAAAAACGAAGGTCATTACTCACATATATTGCGGCTGGTGTTGTGGTGGGCGTTATCTGCGCCTACGCATACACGAAGCTAGGTTAAGTGTCCCCTCCACCCCCCACCCCCACCCTACCTAAATAAGTAGCAATAGCAGCAGATCCTAGCACCCGGAGTAATAATATAGACATATTAGTAGGCAATAGCAGAGTATATAATAATAATAATGTATGATTGTATGTATGTATGGTATGGCAATAACATCAAATGTCGGCGCGAATCACATACAAAGAAGACACACACACTCACACGAACACACACAGAGTTGAGAAAGATACGAGCCAAGAGAGTTGTGGGCATTGTGACACGAATATTTATGGAAACAACAGAAAAATATATACCAACTTGAAAACGGGATAATGGCTTATCATGTTGATAGAAAAGTGCGGAAAGGACTAATATCAAGGACTGCAAACTGCTTCAGAGCCAAAATGTGAAGTTCTAAAATCACTTAAGACACTTTTTTAAAATCTATTCAAATTTATTAAATTATTTTGAAAGACGGAATAAATGATTCATACCATTTAATTTTCGTCTATCAAAAATATTGAAAAAATTTTTGAAAAGCCATTTTTTCAACGTTAAAAATTAATCTTTCGCGGCAAAAAAAAGTCTAAATTGATTTAACGATATAATATGCTTTATACCTTATGTTCAGTAAGTTTAGGAACCGTTTCGCGAACTGACTTGAGGAAGAATTCAAAACTTTTGTAGAATTTTAGAGGTTTGCAGTCTTGATTAATATAAATGAAATAATTCCAGGCGTTCCACAAATTGCTCTCGACCCAATTCCCATTCGATTTGGGTTTGAAAGCGATTTATAGAACACATGGGAATGACTTATTCTCTTACACAAATCTTTATATGTGTGCGATTAGCAGATACCAGAGCTATAAAGTATACGATACGATGTGATTCGAGGGTTTTTTTTCTAACAAAAATATGTCTAATAAAATTATGATGTATGAAGATAGTTTGGGGACATCTTATGTCTCATCTTATCTTAAATCGGATTAATGGTTCAAATGTTATGAAAGTTAATGTAAAACTATCTTTTAAATAAGACAAAAAAAACAACATATATTTTTGCTGATATCTGGGGAACGAAACGATAGAAAAGTTTTTATTGTACATTTTTAAACTCAGACACAAAAGAGGTAATCTATCTTCCGTCTTCTCTGCCAGCGATTTTGGCAGCGAAGAGGACGTTGAACGGTAAAGGTTCTACTTGAATATGAATTGAATATGAATACATATTATATATAAAATATTGTGTTCAATGTTGTTAGCCTAAGCAACAGTGTCAATTCGATGCAATTTTCTTTCTCGAACCATCGAACGTCAGTCAAAATTCTTCTGAAAAGATATCAAATTAAAATGGTCGACTAGTGTTATCAAATCAGCTCGTTTTTCATGACATCTTCGCGCTTTTCACGTGAAATGTTTGCAATCTTAGGGCGAATATTGGCCTTCTTTATTTTAGTATACCTTTCCGTTTAAGTTTCCCCAAGAAAAAGTCAAAAGCGCTTAAATCAAAATCGCCATTTTTCGATATGAGACGACCAGGGAACATTTGGCTTAACCAACGCAAAGAATCATATACCATCCTGCTGGAACCAGTGATTATGTAGGCATGATCCTTCACGATATCGCTCTTCATTTACTGTAAAAATGGCCCACACTGTCCAATGACTCTTTCTGTTTTAACAGCACATCAAAACGTGACTTGTGGTAATGGTAGATGAACTTTATGCATGGCATGAGGATTTTCAGTGGTTCAGGAAGAATTATTTTGCTTATGAACACTACCATATACTGTAAAAAGGTGGCTCGTCTGTCATAACCAATTTATTTTAAAATTTTGGTTCCATTTTCAAAATATAAGACAAGATAAGACAAATTTATTTTGGTGTATTGTCCACCAAATTTAATGGCAATTTTTGGATTCTAGTTTTTTATTCTGAAAATAACTGTTCCATATTTTCTACAATACAATATTGAATTTAAAGAGGAACGCAGGAACGCAAACATACGGAAGTTAGTCTTTTGATGCTTAAAAAGTGTTAATTTTGACGACCATCAGCTGAGCTACGAAACCAATACATGAAAGCCCTACCAACAAAAATTGATCCGTTTATGCCATCCATTCAGTGAAAATCGACCAACTCGACTAACCCCCGAAGGCTCTTTCTTCTGGACTTTCATTACGATTGACTCGAAATTAGATATCAAAGTCGGTTTAAAGTTTTTTCTAACAACGAATTTTATATAGATCGGCTTAAAAATAATGTTTGACCTTAACGCCTTTTTAAGACCATGGTGATGGATTTTCCAAAATTAGAAAATGATTTATTAGGAAGCTGTCACACCAGATTTTATCCAATTGGTCCTTATAAAAGTTATTTTTCTATTTATTTAGCCTTGTACGAAAGAACTCTCAAAATTTTATTTTTTCAACATCAACCTTCGACAAGAGGTCTTTAGAAATCACCAAAAAGTACTAGATTTGGGGATTCTGTGATTTTATTGAATGCTCAAGAAATATTAATTGTTGGACATTATCGATATACAATTTTCAGTTATTCGGGAGCTTTTTTATATATTCTGCCATCAATTATAGAATTGTCCGTGAATGTTGCAAAAATGAACGCGTAAAACTTTAGGGATTTTCATTCAAATTAAAATGTATTAAATATAAATAATAATTTGAGGTACATTTTATTTTGATTACCTTCAGAAGTGGCATGTTTGCCATTAGGCGCGCAGCCTTGAAGGGGTGTGAAAATCAAAACAAATATAAGAGGTTTTCTAAATCTGGTCACACTGCTCCAAAACAAAACAATTTCCATTTTTGATACCTTTTTTTTTGGCACCCGTTTTGTTGAGGTAGATACTAAACTTAAATAAAATTAGGCCTGTTGCCATTTATGATTTCAAATCAAATTATGCGAAATCGGAATTGGTAAATGTTTCCGTTTTCTAAAACCGATTGTGTTTTTCGCGAATAATAATTAAAAATTTCTATTAAAGTTCATTCGACGATCCAAATGGCAATTACTCTAATTGTTTCAGGGATACAAAAGGCTTTCAATCGAATACGGAAACGGGAACAGGCCTGATTATGTTCATCTGCTCGGAAAAAGTATATCCTTGTACCCGACTTCGATCCATTTTCCGACCATAGAGGTGGATTTTTCTATTTTATATAGCTTACACATCGCGTAATTTTATATAGCTTCAAATTATTTTACATACTTGTCTTTCAAGCCGAGTTTTTAGTCAATCGCCGAGCCCTTCGCCAAGAGATTAAAAAAATTCGCAAAATCAAGCAGTGTTCAATGAAGTAGGCCAGAGCCGCTTTGCGACGCCAATACCATCTCACTTTTTCGTCTTGTTCTTCTTAACAAAAGCCGATCTAAAGCATTTGCATGCATTTATACCAAAATTAGCATTTAAATTCAATTTTGAAACTGAACCCGCCATTTGGAATGCACTTACTAAACAAGGCAGCAGCAGCTCAGCAGCAATTGATTGTCTGATACTGACAAACGTATTTTAACTTCATTATTGTAAAAGAACTACACTTATTAAGTAAACACCCTGCACTTCAATACCTGGGGAAAAAATAGGCCATGAGGATCTGAGGAATTTTAGTAGGTAGATCGCTTTATAATGCGTAAGAGAGTTTATCACTGCAGCTAATGAGCTGGATTCTGCAGCTTTGTACTAACATTGTGTGATCTTAGTTAAAAATTTGACTTAAAAAACCTCGTTCTAAGCATTGTGGGTATCAATTTGAGCTTGTCATCCAATCTTCTAAATTTAAGGTTGTGATTTTTAGAGAATTTTCGTGTCACACTATGGCCTCGACTCCCCCTAGAGCGTATGAATTGATTAATGTATGCATATTTTAGGGAATTTTTGATATATAACATATAAATGAAAACAAAACAAAAAACAAAACATTTACACAAAATCGGTTAGAAGAAATCACATCAAAAGTAGATTTTGCGCAATAGACTGACATTTTAGAACAAATTTTTCACTCTAAACTTTTGCTAAAAAAAAAAAAAAAAAAAAAAAAAAAAAATATAAATATATACTTTTCCTACTTTTCAAATTAATGCCGCTCGCTATGCAATAATACTTATGAATGATTTTTCTATATAAAAAAACCTCTGCTTCACTTGTTGTTGTACAGCAATTTCTTATAGCATATATGAATGTGTTCTTTTGTTTTTTTTTTTTGAAAAACTATGGCCAAAACAAAAATGATGTGAAATCCCTTTTTACTTTTTAACCAAACACTTTGGAAATGAAATGCAGGCGCCATTAAAGCAATAATATATTAAACAAAACGAAAACGAAAAAAAATAGCACAAAAACCTATAAATATTGATTATGATAAATGATACGAATGAGAATGCGAAAACTATTTAATGGTTTTCTAGCAATTAAGCGTGTATGCCCCTCCTTCTCCTCCTACTCCTACTCCTCCCTCTTTCTCTGACATAAAGAGAGAATTATACATATGTGAAACATAATTATTTTTTATATGTGTAATCCACAATTTAAGAAAAGAAAAAAAAAAACTTTCAACTAACCACCCAACCATGAGCAAAAGGAGAAGCATAATTTTTATAATAATAATATAAAAAAAAAAAAAAAAAAAAGTAATGCAAAAATACATATTTATATAAAATATACACACACATATACATACATACGAGTATATTTAAACGAAAGTAACGAAAATGAACAATACCTAATGGTAATGCCTAGTTAACTGAACATTGACTAAGTACACACACACACACGAAGTAAAGAAGAAGAAGCGAAAGTATTCAAATAAAAATCTATATTTAAGACTCGACAATTTGTATTTTTCTTTTTCTTTTCAGACGCGCAAATCGCCACAAAATGCCCCAGACAAAGTAGTAAGCCATGTCACAGTTCCTTCATTCAACTCAAGCACTCAGAAACCCCAAGCACCAGAAATAACACTCTAAATATATTTATCAATTCACTTTGACAAAAAAATGTAGCATTTATTTTTGAACACACAAACAAAACCGAAAAGAAATAAAACAATTTAAATTTATCAACGGATTTTGCTTTTCCCAAAACTTATCGATTCATTTGAACTAGTCCTTTCTAGCAGACTTTGGAACTGTTCTTTTTTTCAATCCAATCAATTGGGAAATTAACAGTAAGCTATTGCCCTCTCGCTCTCTCTTCTCCGTAAGTTCCACCAATCACTGCGGTGTTGTTGTTGTCGTTGCTTTGAATTTCTTTTACGTATTGCTCTAATATCGTTCATCTGATCGAAAACATGTTGGCGGGTCGATATAATGAGTAGTAGAATATATGTCAGAATGTTCAAACTATCTATCTTCAAAATTGTGGGAGTTATTAAGTTTTTTTTAATTTGCGGGGGAGGCGGGGGGGGTGGCAAAACTTAAAAATAAACTTGATCTCCCTGCAGGTAATAGAATTTTATGTTCCATACACCAGACCTTAACTCTTACCATCTAGATATTTCACGACAGACAGACAGGATAATGATCATGATTAGTTTATAGGTCGGATCTGGTTTTAGTTCTTTTGCATTTAAAAAGCATGTGTGTTTACGTCTGAAGGTCTTTTCATTTAAAAGCATAAAAAATAAAATATAAACTGGAGCAACTTTTTCGGGAAAAAGGAGGTGCATAAAAATTCGAAAATGGAAACTCTTCAATGTAGTAAGCCGTATAATCCAGGGATATGGATCAGAAATCTGGAAAGGATCTTATTTTCCAAATGTCGAGAAAAAGTTAAGAGGAAACTTCTCTTTTTAAAAAAGGCCCTATTTCTTGAGACCGGTTCGGAAGAGGCCCTTTGCACCTTTTAAGGAAAAACCATGCACATGTACGTGGGTTGCTATTTAAGTTTCTGGTCACTTCTAGCCACTTTAGGACCAATTGGCCTTTTCCCAAAAAAAAGTTTGGACTTTTATCGATAAAAGCTTCATACAACTCTTTCATGTGTGACCACGTTTGATATCGATTAACGATTAATCAAAAACTTACCTCGGCAGAAAAATGGAATTGGCCTAGGTCACTTCTAGCCGATTTAGGACCAATTGGCCTTTTCCCAAAAAAAGTTGGGACTTTTATCGATAAAAGCTTCGTACAACTCTTATATGTGTGACCACGTTTGATATCGATTAACGATTAATCAAAAACTTACCTCGGCAGAAAAATGGAATTAACTCGTGAAAATTTTCGTGCAATAATTTTTCACAACTTTCGACGTGGATTATCACGACAAGAGTGCAACGATGAACTTAAATCTTTGTATGGCGATGAAGCACCATCCTATAGCACTGTGAAAAATTGGTTTAATGAATTCAATCGCCCAAGACAAAGGTCGTCCAAAAAACAGTCGTTGTGCCAGAAAACATTGATGCCGGGGGGACTTGATAATGCAAGATCGTCATGTGACATACCGTGAGATAGAGGCATCCTTGGGCATTTCTTCCACCAGATAATTGCTATGGAATACCTGGGCGTAAAAAAGGTTTGTTCTCGTTGGATCCCGCACAATTTGACAATCGCTCAAAAAATGGCTCGTGTGGATTGGTGCAAAGAAATTTTTTAAAAATATAATCGCGGTGTTTCAAAAGACGTTTATAAGATCGTCACAGGTGACGAATCATGGATCTATGCTTATGAGCCCGACCGTGTGGGTCTCCGAAGACGAGCCAAATCCAACGAAAGTCGTTCGTGGAAGAAGCACTTCGAAGCAAATGGTCGCCTGTTTCTTCGGTAAAACTGGTCATGTGGTAACTGTTTCGCTTGAGCAACGTAGGACGGTCATTTCTGAGTGGTACACCACAATTTGTTTGCCTGAAGTCTTCGGAGAAGTTCGAAAAACAAACAAGAGAAGACAGATCATTGTGGACCATGACAGCTCACACCAGCGCCTTTTTGACCGCCCAAAACGTCGAATTGATGGGTCTTCCGCCGTACAGCCCTGACTTGGCACCCAATGACTTCTTTTTATACCCGCACATCAAGGAAAAAATGCTTGGTCAACAATTTTAGTCGCCTGAAGATGCTGTTGAAGAGTTCAAAAACCATGTTTTGCTCGACAATTGGTTTGAGCGCATGCAAATGTGTATAAATTTTGCTGGAAAATACTTTGAAAAACAATAAAACCATTTTTGATCATAATTATACGCGTTTTCATTATTAGGCCAGAAATATATATAGCAACCTACGTACCGTGCGTTACACACTAGTTTTTTTTTCAAATTTTGTTCATCTACCAAAGCGATCAAGACGAATCGGTTAAATTAGCTAGATAGAGATACTTTAGCAATAGAAATCAAAAAGTAAGCCCAAAGAGACGTCCTAGCTTAGCTGCCTTAAAATCGCCACCGTAAGTGGATTATAGCTGATAGTCTTGGGCAAATGTTAATGTCATTTTATTTATTCTTAATACATTTTGAATATTTTTTTATAATTTCTAAAAACTAACTGACTAAAAATGTACTCAGTGTGATTTGAATTTTCAAATTGCACTGGAATGTTACTCAGTTCTAAGGGCTACAATGATGCTGTTAAAAGCGATAGCAAACTATCGATATTTTTTTTTATCAATTTCATTGCCATCTCTAACGTTCATTGTTAATTGCCATTGGCTGGTTATTGTTAAATTTTTGTGTAAAGTTATTTCGAGAATAGCAATTTTAGGACAAACGCACTGGCCACATTTTGATTTCATTGTCTAAATAGAAGAATGCCTGCCGTCGAGGAGACACAAATTACAAAATATTTATCAAAGGTAAGGGGGCAGCCGAGAAGTGAGTCATTCCGGGGGACTCTGCTGAAAGTTGTTTGGGTTGTCACGCAATTAAATTAATAATTGATAATCTGCATTTGTTTTGATTAGTATAAAAATGTGGGCGCCACCAAGAAGGATGTTATGGATGTGGTCACATCGTATCGCAGTCTGACATATAATTTGCAAAAGTTTGGTAAGGTCGCCCCGCCCCCCCCCCACCTCCCTCTGATAACAATTTAATGTTGTTGTTTTTTTTCAGTGTTCAACGATGGCAGCTCCAAGGAATTGTTCACCTTGCAGGGCACCATACCCGTGGTCTACAAAAGTACGTCCGTGTTCGTCATATCAATTTTGTTTACATTAATTCAATTTATAATCTATTTAATAGATAACACCTACTACATTCCCATTTGTATATGGCTAATGGACACTCATCCACAGAATGCACCCATGTGCTTTGTGAAACCCACCCCAACCATGCAGATTAAGGTATCCATGTATGTGGATCACAATGGCAAGGTGTATTTACCCTATTTGCATGACTGGCAGCCGCATTCATCAGATTTGCTATCGCTGATACAAGTAATGATTGTAACATTTGGCGATCATCCGCCTGTGTACTCCAAGCCCAAGGATCAAGTGACCACGCCATATCCCACAAACTGTAAGTGAATAAAGTCGGTCTTAAGGGTTTAACTCAGGGATTAATCCCGAAATGAATATCGGTTCCGGTACGTACCGAAATGAAAATATCGGTTAAAGGTTCTATTTCGGTTTTCAAGTAATTTCGGTTCCGTTACGGTACCCAGATTTTTATTTCGGTATACCGGTACAAGTATAATTTTTTTTATTGTTCAAAAATAAAAACTGTTTCACAATATCCAAAAAAATGGATTATTAAAATTTAAAAAAAAATGCATTTTAAGACTATGCCACATGAAACAACGTTTTTTAAAATATACCGATTTCTATCCGTATTTATTTTTGGACAAATAATTTCGCTAAAAATATTTTATATAAAATCTTTCTAAAATCAGAAAAATATTTCTTAATTATGGTCCGAAATAATCGGTCCCCAAATCTTCTGTATTCCTGCCATAAAAAGAGATATTTTGTTATTTGGATAGATTTAAGCCCATTATATAGGACTAGTTTTCTATATAGCTTCCATAATCAGCTGGTAAAAACAGCTCTAAAAACATTTAAATATTTGGAAACCTAAAATCCACTTTTATTAACAGTACGAGTTTTCTAAATATTGGACATGAAATTTTCTTCAAATAGGAAATAATTTTTCTAAATTTGCGAGCGAAATTTGATTTACCTCAAGAAACTTAATTTCTAAAATTTATATTACCATTTTTCTAACATTTCTATATTTAAGGTAGAATTTTACTAAGACTAAGAAATCCCTTAAATTTAATTAGAGAGATTATATTTACGAAAGAAACGTTTTTTTCGCCTTTTAAGAGGGAATCAAACCAAAACAAATTTCGGTTCCGGTATGTGTACAACCCGAAACTAATGTTTCGGTAAAAGGTTCTGTTTAGGAATTCTAGTTTATTTCGGTATTCGGTTCCGTACCGGTCCGTCCGTTTGTTTCTATGCTATCGCCATACCTCAGTTATGTAGCGGTATCTTACCAAACTTTGAAAAATCCTGTAAATACAGTAATACGCTGACATTAGTACGGAACGGCCGAATCGATAAACTTCATAAAGCTGCCATAGGAAAACGATCGGCCCAAAAACTAGTTCTAAGGCAAGAAAAACTTTTTTGTTTTCCATCGAATGTTAAATACACTTGGTATGCATGTTAGTTCTATATGCTTCCACATAATTCCTGGTAAAATTAAGCCAATTCGGATGACTATATTATATCGCTCCCTTAGTAAACGGTGGTCAAAAAAACTACTTCTACGAACAAGGTTTTAGATTAACTTTGTTGAATAAAGGATAAATTAATAATATTTGGAAATTATTGAACCAAAATAGATGGAAAGAATTTGGTGTAATTGTTTTTTTTTTTTTTGAAATTTTAATTTATATCAAATGGTCCCTTAACCTAACATTTGTAAGTTTTTGCTAATCTAACAGAAAGAACATTTTTTTCAATTTGTAAGCGTTTTACCCCGAGGAATTTCCTGATGGAGCAAATTAAGCTGAAATACCCAACGAAAAAACTCGGTCAACCGAAACTGTATGTTCTTTTCCGTAATTTCGACCAAAAATAAAGGTTCTGTATCCGGTTCTCAAAAAATAAAAATAACGGTTTCGGTTTTGAGTTTTAATCGATTCTTTTGGTATACGGTTCCGGTTCGGGTTTTTGGTTTGACCTCCCTGTTTTTAAGACATTTTTTTCTAAATCGTTTATATTTTAAAAAAAAAATAATTTGATCCTGGCCAAATTTCTGAAACGTTCGATTTTTTTTTTTAAGTGTATACGTTGCTATTTTACCGGTTGAAATATATATTTCAGACAATCATAAATCATTAAAAATAAATAAGAAAAACCCGAAACAGTACCAGTATTAGCGTTTCGGTAGGGTTCCGGTTTTTTCGGTTCCTATTATAACGGTTAACGGTTTTCGGTTCTCAAAAAATGTTTAATATTGGTTCCGGAATACGAATAACTTAGTCGGGATTTACACGATAGTATGTTTATTAAACGCTCAAAATTTAAATAGTTTATTTAAAAAACGAACTAAAAAGTTTCCGTCACTTTAGTTTTATCTTTGGCATTTATATTGTTTCTTTTTTCTTAATCTCATGCTAGCATTTAAATAATTCTTAAAAATTTTTTTAACCTTGTGGTGAATATTTTTTATTTGTTTTTGTTAACAAGCCGAAGCTTGTTACGCGCAAACCCCAGGTAAAATAGGGGCAGCCACAAACGGGCAAAGCTTCAGGACCTACAGTGTGCGTAAAAAAAAGAGGTTTTCGATTCTTCTAAGCTAATTACTTGGTTGAGTTATTGTAATCAGCACAAATGACACGAATTGATTTGTGCCGAAGCTAGTTTGACAAAGTTTATCGATAACGCGTAAAGTTTTTAGGCGGTTTAAAAGCGAACACATGAAGTATAATTTGACAATATCAACCCTGATCTATTATTTTTTTGAAGATGCTTCAAAACTAAAAATTCGAAGGTCGATCGATGGCGTCTCGATAGCGCCCAAACATCGATTGTGCCAACGACGGTTTTCCACCTCTGGATTTACACCATGAAGAAAACTTCACGAAGTTTTCTAAATTTACACGATGAAACGAAATTCGAGAAGTTTCTCAGACCTTTTTGGAAAAGAGTAGTAGTAGGTCGCTTGTCCCTAGAAATCCTTTCCTACTAAGAAAACTTCATGAAGTTTGCTTCATCGTGTAAATCTCGACTTAGAAGAAGCGAAATTTAAGGGAAACTCGTTCAGATCTTTTAAACTAATAGTACAGAAAACTTCATGAAGTTTGCTTTATCATATAGATCCCGTCTTAATTAATCAATCCGAGCTGTCCAGAGTTGTAACTTGAATTTACCATTACCAACTACGATTACAATTTTTTTTTTTCGGGTATTCAAAATTTAATTACCATTACAATTACTATTTTTAGGTAATTAAAAATTGCATTACCAAAACAATTTTTTCTAAATTATTTTCTCCAAAAATATAAATTATTGGTAATTAAAAATAATTGTGGTAATTTCAATTGAAGTTTTAATTACACAAAAAATTTAAATTTTTTTTGGAATGGTATTACGAAAAAAATTTATGGTAATTTTGGAAATTAAATATTAAATATTAAAAAAAAAAAAAAATATGGTAATGGTAATTTCTATTTCGGTGCTCAAAAAATGTTTAATATCGGTTCCGGTTTTGATACCGGAAACGGTTTATTTCGGTTAACGGTTCCGGTTCCGATATTATTCCCTGGTTTAACTTGATTGAAATTTCCTTTTTCTTTCAGCTTTTATGCCACAACCGGGCGGCTCTGGTGCCAGTAACTCATTTCTGCCTTATCCCAGTGCGGGTGGTGCTGGCAATTTTCCGCCCTATCCACCAGGCGGCAATTATTATCCCTCAAGCGGGGCAGCTGGTCCAGTGGGCAATGCTAGCGGCGGCGGCGTATCCGCCTTATATGAATTACCCACAACCAGGTGGGGGTTATCCACCCGCCGGTGGCTATGTGAGTTTACTTTAATTTGAGCTTGGAACTGTGTATAATTTAATATTCCCCTAGAACTCCTCTGCCAGTTCCACGGGCACCATCACAGAGGAACACATTAAAGCCTCACTTATAAGCGCCGTTGAGGATAAACTACGTCGTCGCATACAGGAGAAGGTTAACCAGTATCAGGCGGAAATTGAAACCCTTAAATCGCACCAAACAGGAATTGGTGGAGGGCAGTGCCAAGATAGATGGCATTATACAGCGATTGGAACGCGAGCAAGTGGATATGACCAAAAATATCAACATACTGCGTGACAAGGAGCAGGAATTGGAAAAGAGTTTGGAAACGCTGGAGCAAGCCGAGGCCATAGATCCAGATGAGGCGGTGACCACCACTGCCCCGCTATACCGACAGTAAGTGTTTGGAAGCTAGCTAAAAGACATTTGTTTTATTTCCTCTCCCTCCTGCAGATTACTCAATGCCTATGCCGATGAGGCAGCCACTGAGGATGCCATTTATTATTTGGGCGAGGGTCTACGCGGCGGTGTTATAGATCTGGAGACATTTTTGAAGCATGTACGCACGCTCTCGCGCAAACAGTTCATTTTGCGTGCCACCATGCAAAAGTGTAGACAAAAAGCGGGGCTGGCGGGCTAGAATTGGCACTCCCCTGATACACACACACACACACACCCACAATTGATATGTTAACAAAAATTGAATCTTTCAAATTAATTATTATTAATATTAAATAAAAAGCCCGAACAAGTGTACACGTTCACGCCGACAAAACTTTGTTTTTATTTCTACAATGTGGAATGTTCGTTCTCTCATCTCCTTCATACATAAATCCCCACGGTTAGCAGCAGAAACACTATACCGAATCCCAGGAATATCGAGGCACACAAACTGATCAGCAGCTCCTTGACCAGGGTCTTCTCTTTTGTATTCTTGCGCGACACAACAAATATGAAGAACCAGGCCGTAAAGAAGGTGCCAATGATGAGCAGAACAGAGGCCAAATGAGGAAATACGGCTGGATTGACGGGCGATACATAGCGCTGCATGGTGTCCATGCTGTGGCGTTTAAAGTGAACACTTTAGTTGGTTAGTTAATTGACAAATTCTAGGCTTAAACTTACATTTTGTTTAATGATTTTTTAGTAGCAAATTGTACGTGGCCCGGCACCAAGGGTTGCTAATCGATTAAAATTATCGATAACAAAGGTGGTGGCAAGCGGCCTAAGCACTAGTTCATAACTACGTAATTCAGCTGGGAGCCAAATCAAATTACGTTACGACTTGATGTCTGAATCATAATGTTAAATGAATAATTAATTAATGTAATTAATTATGTAATTATTTTTTATTTTTCAGCACTTGAATATGGATAAAGAAAAGGAGATTGAACCAAAGACATTCTAAGCCAACAAGATGCGTAACGTTCATAGAACTGAGTTGCAAGGGGAAATTTATATGTGTGTGTGTGTGTGGCGGCTGAGTCGAGGAAATTTTTAATGTGTACGTCAGAACGGTGGAATTTGGAAGGTAAAAAATAATTTTTCTATTTTCTCAGCACTTACTCAACTAATTGAACCAATCTAAGGGCCGATTTCTCATCTTCTACATAGCCCTATCTGTCAAATAAACCTACAAATAACAGAGTAAATTCTCAGTTTATCTGAAACATAACAGCTATATAGTAGATAAGAAATCGGCCCTGAATTGAAAATTGTTTAAAAAAAAAGCAAAAACTATTGTTTTCATTCAAGCGTGGGTAGATTTGAGCATTGCAGGTACTAAAAATATCAAGTCAAAAAATCGACTTCCAACATATGAGTGAATATCTCAGCTTTCTGATGTTGTGCCGCATTGCACGGTATACCAATATAAAGATGACACATTCTGGTGTATTTAAAAAAAAAATCAAGAAAATTCTCCCCTCAGTTTTTGAGAAAATCGCCTAACAGTGGTTAAAACCTCAGAATTATTTCATACAAATATTTATCCACTTTCTGATGTCCTGCCGCATTCCACGGTATATCAGCGTAAAGATGACATATTTAGCTATATTTAAAAAAAAACTTATTAAAATTCTCCCCTCAGTTTTTGAGAAAATCGCCTAACAGTGGTTAAACCTCATAATATCTTCATACAAATTTAGCAAAAAGAAAATTATGTTGTAACATTTTTTGTAATATCTCCACTTTCTGATGTTCTGTCGTATTGCACGGTATACCAGCAAAAATACGACATATTCAGGTGTATTTCAAGAAAAGAATTAAGAAAATTCTCCCCTCAGTTTTTGAGAAAATCGCTCTAACAGTGGTACAACCAAATTTAAAAAAAAAAATTGTTGCCGCATTTTTTTAAATATCTCCAGTTTCTGATGTTGTACCGCATTGCACGGTATACCAACGTAAAGATAACATATTCAGTTGTATTTAGAAAAAAAAATTAATAAAATTCGCAACTCAGTTTTTGAGAAAATAGTTCATACAAATTTAGCAAATAAAAAGTATGTTGCCACATATTTCTGATGTTGTGCCGCACTGCACGGTATACCAGCGTAAAAATGACTTATTCAGGTGAACTTAAAAAAAAAACGTAATAAAATTCTCTCCTCAGTTTATGAGAAAATCAACTAACAGTGCTCCAACCTCAAAATTTATGTTAAAAAAAAATTATGTTGTCACTTTTTTTTTAAATATCTCCGCTGTTTGATGTTCTGTGGCATTGCACAGTTTACCAGCGTAAAGCTTATATATTTGGGTATATTTAAATTAAAAACTTAATAAAATTCGCCCCTCAGTTTTTGAGAAAATCGCCTAACAGTGGTCCAACCTCAAAATTCCTTCATACAAATTTTTCCATAAAAATTATGTTGGTTTACCAGCGTACGGATGGGATATTCAGGTATATTTTTAAGAAAGAAAAAAATAAGAAAATTCTCCCCTCAGTTTTGGAGAATATTTCTTATAAGTAAGCAGACCTCGGCCAGAATTCAATATAACCTCAAAATTTGTCGTTATCTTTTCCCGATGTTGTGAGCATATACACGGTATTAAGGATAATATTGATTAAGGATAATATTAGCTATTTTCTCTTATTTTCGTAGCGGAATCCTACCCACAGTTTTCTAAAAAAAAATTAATTTTAAAGTGTTCCCTATGTTAATTTTCAGCCCTGACCCAACTATGGATGGCGTATCAGTATGACAATTAAATTAGTTGTTATCTTTTTCTGAAGTTGTGAAAATGTAAAATGCAAAAATTTTCCTTTAGTTCAATTCTATGGTCGTTACTTATCTTATTTCAAATAATTTTCTCTATGTAAATTCGTTTACGCCGTTGCCCTAACGTAACGTAATCAGCCTTTTCACTATCACGTGCACATCTCTATAATTTTTTTAACATCACTAAGCAGTGCTGTAAAACTTTACAGAACTTCCTCAGCTACAACCAGATTGAAATTATCGTGTGTTTTGCTGGCCAATTAACAAACAAACGAAATGGTCGGTTGGAGCCGTTTATTGGCGCCCGCAGCTCAATTCGCCAGATATCGAGCAGTGCTGCAGACGCCCGCCTGTCGCAATGGTAAGTTTTCAGGCTGGGTGAATAACTGTAAACATTCTCCACATTACGCAACCATCTCCAAATTAGCCCTGCAGCAGCAGCTACGCCAGATGAGTGGTGATCATGGACATCATCATATGACCATCAAGCCATCACGTTTCCAATGGGACAAGTTCAAGGATCTGTTTCATTTTTACGTAATGCTGGGTGTTGTGCCCATCACGGCTTTGGTAATGTTCACCAATATCTTTGTGGGCCCGGCACAGCTGGCTGAAATACCCGAAAACTATGAGCCCAAGCACTGGGAGTACGAGAAGGTAGGCACTTTGAGCGATGAGTAATAGAAGGAAACTAATTAAGGCAGCTTTTTTGTCTATAGCATCCCATTTCCCGGTTTATAGCCCGCTATATATTCAGCTCGCAGCAGGAGGAATATGAAAAGGCCTTGCACAATCTGTTCGAGGAGAACGAGAAGGCCCAAATTCGGTAAGTTAACAAAAGTGTACATTTTATTTATATTTTATTTTAATCCTGTTCTTTTGTAGCAAACTGGAGGATGAAATACGCCGTAAAATGTCCGAGCGTAATGATTACCAGGCCTATTACTATCGACCCACTGTAGCCAAATATCATAGAATATCCAAGGAGGCGGCCGATGAACTGGAGGCTCTGCGTGGTGATTAAACTCCTTGAAAGTTTATTGTTTTTTTCAAAAATAAATAGGGAAATAAAGTTGTACAATTTCAAACCAATTCATCAGCCCCAGGCCTGATTTTTGCAATAGTAAAGCACTAATTTGCCATTTGTGCCATGACACTCATACAGATTTTTAATAATTTGATCCGGGGCGGGAGCAAATGTTTGATTTACATACAGAAACTGCAACAAAAATTTAAAGATTGAATCGGAGACTTGGAGTGAGCAAGTTTTTTTGGCTTACAATTTGTTCTGTGGCATCCAGCTTGAGGTATTTGTGTATGAATTTCTGTATCCAACTAACCGTCTTGTTGGGATCCACTGTCCAGGTGCGCTTCTTGATAATCGGCACATTTCCCGTGGCATTCAGTAAAACGCAAACTTGAGTTGCAAAAAAAAACAATTAGAGAAAGAAGCGGATGCATTTGTTACTTACTTTTGGATGCATCCTTATCGGTGGGGGTGTTGGACACACTTGTTTGAGTATCCTCCGTGTCCGCCATGTCCTTGGAATGTATTTAAGAATTATTCTCCAAAATTGCAACAAATTATGAATAACACTAAAACAGACGTAACAAAACAGCTGAGCAATACGTTAACGTAATGTTAAACAAAAGTGATGACACAAATGGCTGAAAAAAAGCTAAAGAAATTAAAAGCGCTAAAAAAATATTTAAATTTTTAAAATACTCCTACTTGAGAGAGAGAGAGAAAAAGTGATGACACAAATGGCTGAAAAAAGCTAAAGAAATTTCAAGCGCTAAAAATATAAATTTTAAAATACTTCTACTTGAGAGAGAGTCTGCAATATAGCCGTAGCTTCCTTATGGACTACGGTGACACATGATGAAGAGATAAAATCGAGTCACATTTACTAGGCTAACGTCAGCCACTGCCTTTTGATGTGAAACATCTTTAATTTCGGTACGATGATTTTCTAGGGATCTGGGAACAGGGATCGGGTATAAGGGATCAGAGATGTGGGATCAGGGATTTGGGATGGGGGATCAGGGTTCAGGGGTCTGGCATCCCGGATCAGGGATCTGGGATCAGTGATTTGGGATCTCGGATCAGGGATCTGGGACCAGGGATTTGGGATGGGGGATCAGAGTTCAGGGATCTGGGATCGGGATCAGGGATTTGGGATGGGGGATCAGGGGTCTGGGATCTGGGATGAGGGATCTGGGATGGGGGATCAGGGATTTGGGATGGGGGATTTGGGATCATGGATTTGGGATGGGGGATCAGGGGTCTGGGATCTCGGATCAGTGATTTGGGATCTCGGATCAGGGATCTGGGACCAGGGATTTGGGATCAGGGATTTGGGATGGGGGATCAGGGTTCAGGGGTCTGGGATCCCGGATCAGGGATCTGGGATCAGGGATTCGGGATCTCGGGATCAGGGATCTGGGATCAGGGATTCGGGATCAGGGATTTGGGATGGGGGATCAGAGTTCAGGGATCTGGGACCAGGAATGCGGGATCAGGGATTTGGGATGGGGGATCAGGGGTCTGGGATCTTGGATCAGGGATCAGTGATCTGGAATCTCGGATAAGGGATCTGGGATCGGGGATCTGGGAACTGGGATCAGGGATTTCTGATGGGGGATCAGGGATTTGCGGTCTGGGATCTGGGATCAGGGTTCAAGGATCTCACTCATTTTTATACCCTTGCAGAGGGTATATTAAAATTGTCACGATGTTTGTAACGCATAGAAGGAAGCATCTCCGACCCCATAAAGTATATATATTTTTGATCAGCATGACGAGCTGAGTTCATTTTCGTCCGTCCGTCTGTCCGTCTGTTTCTATGCTATCTCCTCCCTCAGTTTTAAAGCTATCTTGACCAAACTTTGCAAAAGGTTTTTAAATACACATAGGCTGCACATTTGTCGGAATCGGCCGGACCGGATGACTATATCATATAGCTGTCATAGGAAAGATCGGTTCCAAAACAAGTTCTAGTGAGAAAAACATTATTGTTTTCCATCGTAGCGTCACCAATCTTGGTATATATTAGTTTTATATGCTTCCACAAAGTTCTGGAGAAATTTATCAAAATCGGATGACTATAGCATATAGCTGCCATAGGAACGATCGGTCCAAAAACTAGTTATAGTGAGAAAAAATGTTTAGTTATCAATGGTAGCGTTTTTAAAAAACTGCAAGGGTATTAAAAACCTTCTATTTTTATACCCGTTACTCGTAGAGTAAAAAGGGTATACTAAGTTCGTGCAAATGTATGTAACAGGCAGAAGGAAGCATTTCCGACCCCATAAAGTATATATATTCTTGATCAGCATCAATAGCCGAGTCGATACAGACATGTCCGTCTGTCTGTATGAACACCTAGATCTCAGAGACTATAAGAGCTAGAGCTACCATTTTTTCAGTGTAGACTTGTATTGTCTGCACGCAGATCAAGTTTGTTTAAAATTTTTGGCAAGTTGCCAAGTTTGCCAGTTACTTACCTACTCAAAAGAAGCTAACTTAAATCAGTTTAATGTTTGGCTATAAACTGCCACAACTGGCTTCAAAATAGCTGAGCTGCCAACACTGCATACAACAGCCTGCTGTTAAATCTTAACTTGCAAACACGTGTGACGGCAGCGCATTTAATAAACAAAACTTGAATAAATAATGCATAATAATTTATTTGAAGGCACGGACGATGAGGCAGATGACTTGCAGCTGAGCACCAATCAGGATTATGCCAAGTCATACAACATTTTGCGCAAAAAGGAGCTGCTGCAGAAATGTAAGAACTTAACAGACAGAAACCAAGACTGTTAACTGTAAATTGATATTTTGCAGATAAAGATCGTGGCCTGGATGTGTCCGAATCGGAGCTAGATAGTGATAGCGAATCCTCGGAGGAAGATGAAGTGGATGTCAAGTTTGATCAGGAATTTTTCAAAACTTTGGCCTCGCTCAAGAGCAAAGATCCACGAATTTATGACAAGGAAACGAGGTTTTTTAAGGAGGAGGCTGAAGCGGAGGGACAGGACAACAAGCAGAAAGCCAGCAAAAGTAAACCGGTTACTTTGAAGGACTATGAGCGTAAGGTTATACTCGAGCACAATGGCAAGTTTGAAAGTTCCGATGAGGAACAGGATCAGCAGGAAGATTATGAACGTGCCAGATCCCCCACGGCCGTGGAGGAAGAGCAACGCCTTAAAGCCGAGTTTAGTAAGGTCATGAACCAAGCGGATGAGGGTGAAGATGAGGAATTTGGTGGCATTTTTAAGAAACGCAGCAAAACCAAAGAGCAAACGGCGGCCGAGGAGGCGGACTTTGCCCAATGGCTGGCTGGCAAGCAGGCTGACCTGGAGCAGCAGGATAAGGAGCAGCTGGAGCCCTTGAAGCAATATTGGAGTAGCAAAAAATTAACCCAAGGCGAAAGTTTCCTCAGGGATTATATACTCAACAAAGGCTATGCGAATGCCAATGAATCTGAGATACCCACCTATGATGAAATAGTGGGCGAAACGGCGCCCCAAGCACTCTCCGACGATGAGCAGGAACTGGAGAAGCAAGCAGAATTCGAGCATAAATATAACTTTCGCTTTGAGGAACCCGATGCAGAGTTCATTAAACGTTATCCACGCACTGTAGAGCAATCCATACGCCGCACCGATGATAAGCGCAAGGAAAAGCGTAAGGAAATCAAAGAACGCAAAGAGCAGGAGAAGCAACAAAAGATGCAAGAACTGGAATTGATTAAGGATATGAAACGTAAGGAGATAGAGGAAAAGATACGCAAACTAAAGGCTGTAACAGGCAATGATGAACTGGGCTTCAAAGATGAAGAGCTGGAGGAAGATTTTGATCCAGCTGCCCATGACAGACGCATGCAGGAGCTGTTCAATGAGGAGTACTATAATGTGGATGAGGGTGAAGAGAAACCCGAATGTCCCTCCGATATAGACGAATTGGCTTTGGAAGATTGGGATAACTATAATCCCAGCCAGCATCAAAATGAAGATGAAACGCATTGCGAGGATGACGATTTCAATATGGACTGTGACTATGATCCTTCCTCAGCCAAACTGGAACTGCAGCAGGAACTAATAGACAGCACACGAAGTCGCAAGGGTCGCAAAGGCAGACGCAATCGTTTTATGGAAATGATACAGGCCTCAAAGCCGGCATTTAATCCCGAAGATGAGCAAACCTATGGCGATTATATAGATGAATACTATCAGCTGGATTGCGAGGATATTGTGGGTGATCAGCCTTGTCGCTTTAAATATGTGGAGACAACACCAAATGATTTTGGTCTGACCATCGAGGAGGTAGAGTAACCCAAATTTTGAAATGAATTTTCAATTTTATTCAGTTTTTTTTTACAGATCTTGCTGGCCAAGAACAAAGAGCTGAATCAATGGGCCAGCCTTAAGAAGGCGGTACAATCTAGGCCCGAACATGTGGAAAAGAAGGAACAACGTCTGTACCGTATGAAGGCCAAGAATGAAGAGCTTAAGCGTAAAATCTTTAAAAGTTTATATGGCGATAAGTAAGTTGATTATAAAGAGGGTTAGACAAACTTAATAAAATTAATTAAAATTTTTTCTAGTTCCGATGATGAGGAAGAAGAGGCCCAGCAGCCCTTGGCTTTAAGTGCTACCTCAGCAAATGCAGAAGAAGTAGCTGAAAAGGTAACCCAGCCAAATCCCACTGAGAATCTGTCCAAATCCAAACGTAAACGTTTGAAACGCAAAGCAGCAGCTGCAGCTGCAACCAAGGTCACTTCCACAAAAGAGGAACAAGAAGAAAAACCCTCAACCAGCCATAATGTGAAACAGGAGGAGAAACCCTCAACCAGCCATAATGTAAAACAGGAGGAGAAACCCTCAACTAGCCAAGTGACCAACCCAAAAAGGAAAAAACCGAAACACAGAAAGAGACCCCAAACCCCAAAAAGGAAAAAACCGAAACACAGACAGAAAAACCCTCAAGCAAAAAACAGAAGTTACCGCCTCCTCAGAACAAAACAAATCACAAATCACCGCAAACTGAGTCCAAAATTTTACAGAAAGCCCCTTCAAAGGCCCACAATCCTTTTAATAAGCATCAGCCTTCCTTAAACAAAACAAAACCATTTCCCAAAGGCGACAAATCAGCGGCCAATCCTTTCAAAAAGTCTCACCAGAATAATACAGCCAGCAACACATTTCCACCACGAAAAACACACAACTTTAAGGCAAAAACACACAACAAGGGCAAGTTTAATAAGAATCCCAATGGCATCACAGATGATCGCCTCAAGGCCTATGGCATCAATCCCAGAAAGTTTCATAAACGTGAAAAGTATGGCGGTAAAAAGGATGAGTAAAACAGATACGTTTATTTTATTTAATAGTAGTTACCGTTTTATTATGTACATACATATACAAATTCACAAAATAAAACTTATACCTTATAAAGTTGTAAAATTTATATAACACAGAGTTAAGGCTGTAAAAGTTGTTTTCAGAACTGTTTCGATTTGCTTTTTGTTCAGTATCCCATTCCAAAAATCTGACTACCAAAATTTTATAAATTACTCATAAGGAATCTCTTTCAGGAATTTAGACAAAGACAAAAGAAAAGCCGGGTTCCATAGTTTAGGCATCCTCTTTATCATACAAATGTTTCACACAAAAGGAAGATATTTTGAGAATGCATAAATTAAATTATTTATTATTTAAAGAAAATACGTTATACAATTCCTTCTAATTATAAACCTTCGATTGATGTAAGAAACGTCAATTCAGTAAGATATTTAAAATTTAACTAATTTTTCTTTCCCCTTCCCAAAATTTAAAAAAATCCTCTAAATTAAATAAAATTTTTGCGAAAGTGAAAATGGAAGAATAGCTGTATGTTTTTTTTACGTAAAAAAAAAAAAATAATACTCTAGAAAAAACTTTACTCCAACTGATTAATCCAGTAAAATATATATAGGATATAGATATCAGATATTAAAAAATTTTAAATCATTGATAATAAAAATAGGATACCATAAAAAAACTTTTCTTAGTAAAACACATTTTCCGACGATCGGTCCTATGCCTATATGCTAAGTCATCCGATTTTTATAAATTAAAAAATTTGTAAAAGCATATAAAACTAATATCTACCAAGATTGGTGACGATACGATGGAAAACAAAAAAGTTTTTCTCACTAGAACTTGTTTTTTGACCGACCGTTTCTATGGCAGCTATATGCTATAGTGATCCGATTTTGATACATTTTTCCAGAATTATGTGAAATCATATAAAACTATTATATACCAAGATTAGTGACGCTACGATGAAAAACAAAAAGTTTTTTTCACTAAAACTTATTTTCCGACCGATCGTTCCTATGGCATCTATATGATATAGTTATCCGATTTTGATAAATTTTTTCGAAATTGTGTGGAAGCATATAAAACTGATATATACTACGATTGGTGACGCTACGATGAAAAACAAAAAAGTTTTTCCCACTAGAACTAGTTTTTTGACCGACCCTTTATATGGCAGCTATATGATATAGTCATCCGATTTTGATAAATTTTTTTCACAATTATGTGGAAGCATATAAAACTAACATACACCAAGATATGTGCCGCTACGATGGAAAACATCAAAGTTTTTCTAACTAGAACTAGACCGATCGTTCCTATGGCAGCTATATGATATAGTCATCCGATCCGGCCGGTTCCGACATATTAGTTGCGTGCAGTAAAAAGAAGACTCTGTGCAAAATTTCAGCTCGATAGCTTTAAAACTGAGAGACTAGTTCGCGTAGAAACAGACAGACGGACGGACGGACGGACAGACGGAATTGAACTCAGCTCGTCGTCCTGATCAAGAATATATAGTATATATATATATGTGGTCGGAAATGAATATTTCTATGCGTTACAAACTTATGGGCAAATTAATATACACTTTTCAAGTGTATAAAAAGTTCTCAAGGCTCATTTTCTAAGATTTCTAAGATTCATTTTAACAGAATTTTTAAATCAGAAACTAATCCCGAGAGGATTTCGTGTTCCGGTTTCGTTTCAGGTAGGTACCGAAAAGAGTATTTCGCTTAAAGGTTATATTTCGGTTTTTAATTTACAAGTATAACTTTTTTGAATATTGTTTTAAGATCCATAAAATAAACGGAACTAATGGAGTTACAGAATATTTTCCATGTTGAATAATCGCATTATTTTGATATATTTTTTAAATCAATACATACTTTATGTTACGGTATAATTGGGTTCTAAGAATATGCCGCATAAAAAAAGTTTATTTTTTAAATATACTGATTCTAGAGGGACTTTTGACTTACATTTCTTAAACATTTCTATATTTGGTAAAAAAAAATATTCCATGACTTGAAAATCCTTGCCATTTTCTTTTTTAAAATTTACCAGAAACAGTTTAAATTTGATTATCACCATTTTTTTTTTTTTAAACTTTTCCGATTTGGATTCCTAAATAACGGTTAACGATCTCTAAAAAAAATATAATATTTCTCGGTTCCGATACTGATACGTGCCTAGAAACAGTTCATTTCGGTTAACGGTTCCGATATTATTCCCTTTATTAAATTGATCTTAGTTTTGCATTCAATGAAAAAGACTAAAGGATATTTTTTTATATCCATTCCAAATAGATCTAAAAGTATTTTTTCCAGTGTATAAATTTTCTTTTGTTCTACTTTTTAAGTAGAAATAAAGATCATTATTTATTCGAGTATGCATTTTTGTTTACTAAATTCTTTGCGTTGATGTACTTTAAGACTGCTTACTTGAAACATGGCTAGGTTTGGGGAGCAGGTACGCTTTAAAAACCCGTCTTTCCCCTATGAATTCGAACCCTTCCCGCTTATAGAAGTCTCATCTTTTGCCCATCTCTACAAAGAAAATAAAAAAAAAGTTTTTGATGATCAAATGGATATTTTCCATGCCAATTTGAGCTGGATATCATAATATCAGAGATAAAATAATCAGGTCCGTTTTCGTTTCCGAATCCGATCAATCGGAATTGGTAATGGGTCTTATTTTCAAGAAAAGATTAGATAAATCGGTGAATATATTTTGCCATCAAGACAGTCGGATGAAGGTAAATGGAAATTTGAAGTTATGCGCCGAGAAAGACAATCGGTTTATGAAAACGATAACATTTACCAATTCCGATTTCGCATAATTTGAGCGAAATCGAAAACAGGTCTGAATATGAGTTTAAATAATAAAAATAGTATTTGAGTTTAATATGATTAAATAGATCTTAGTTTTTCATCATATGGAGCTAAAAAATGACTGAAGCTTAAAAAGTAAAATGTTACTTAAACGATATTTTTTTCTTTCTATGCGAAGAAATGAATTTGAATTTGGATAAGAAACCTAATATTTGCCATCATTTCAAAGAGTTTCCCGACTTGGTTAAATCAGATTATAGAAGCGTTGAAAAAAAAACAGTTCTTAGTGTGGGCATGTTTATTTCTCTCGTTGGTTGGTCTCATATATTCCTACTATCCTACTAAATACCTCCCCTGGGTTATTCACCCACTTTGGCCTCCTTGTCTGCATTATCCTCTTCCGTTGAGCTCAATGCTCGCTCCAATTGTAAACGCCTTTCCTGAATGCGCACACATTTGGGACAAATCATATTCTTGCGCGTGAGGCACACTCTATGATAGATGGAATTGCATTGATCACACTTGATGCAGCCATCATCGAAGGGAAAGATGACCTCATTATTGCTGCAAATCTCACATATATAAGCCTTGGCCAGGCACATCTGACACGAGCGTATGTGACAGCCAAATGCATTGAAAACCCCTTGTAAAAACTCAGCCAAAGCGCCCGATTCGACCTGCAGCAAATCGTTAAGGGAGTACAGCTCATGGGATTGGGACAAATGTCGATGGCCAGCCATTTGGGTATCCACTAGCTTTTGTTCCATGGCCAGCTTACAGGCAGCCAAATAATGACGCATATGTACCAGATTCTGACGCAGCTTTTTCACCGCACATAGTTTTTCCACAAACACAAATAGCTTGGGATTTTCCTCCTCCAGACGTATGAGTGGTTTGTCCAGGAATAGCTTGATTTCCTGGACAGCTGCACGGCAAACACGACGTGGAGTGAAATCCCAATTGTGTATAATGCGGGCGGGCACCGGACAACAATCGCTCCAACTGCAGGAGGGACAGTAATACAGGCCATTGTAATCACAGAGACGTGGCTCTATCCAGGAGTTTTCTATAAAAAGGGAATGAAGTTAGAGAGAAAGAGGAGCAGATACCAAGAAACTTACTAAAATTCAACAAAGTGGCACACTCGGCACATTTATAACGCTGGGCGGCCAATCCAATCTCTGGACAGATTTCGGAAATGGGTAAATTTCGCTCCGAGACCACCACATGGGCACAAACACGCACCACACTGTCAAGGCACTTTTGATGTACCAAATAGCCACAATCAGTGCACATATAGGAGGCCTGGACCACACTCCAAATGATGCCGGCACAATGGTCACAATAGTTACGCTTGGCCGCAGCTTGCAGGCGATTCCTACGACCCCCGGGCGGATGATGTGGCACAAAATGATGACCCACCACAGATTTGAAGGCATTCACCAGCACCGCATCATCATCATCCGTTTGTGTGGCCGCCTCCTCCAGTTCCTGCAGTGAGTAGCGTAAATCCACCAAATGACGTACCAACCAACGACGCTCCTCACTGCATTCCTCACTCAACAAAACCAAATCCCGACAATGGGCTATGGCTGCCTGCAGATCCTGTATATTGGCATCCGAGGTGAAAATGAGACGCCATTGCTCTTTCACCAGGGAGGCGGGTATGGGCAATGCCTTGTAATTGCCCTGCGGAGCACTCTCCTCCGAACCCGTAGAGCTGCTGTTGCTGGTATTGGCAATTGTTGTGGCCGATTGGCTGGAAGTGGGTGTGGCGTATGGATATTGGAGTATATAGCTGGAGGCGGTGGTGGCGCTTTCGTTGATAAATTGTGACAAAGTACCCGGAATGTTGGTCAAACTATCACGCCAGGAGCTCATGTTGACAAACCAGATCACATACAAAATTACAAAAAAAAATTAAAATAATTATTACTGGTTGCTCGATCAGCTGTTTACTTATCGATAAATTCATAGCACAACAGCGCCCTCTAGGCATAATGTTTTAGCAGAGACAATGGAATATATAGAAGCGACATAAATAATTCGGCTCAAAAAAAACTCAAAGCTAATTTCTAGCATATTTTTGATAGGCTTAAACTGGTTCAGAACTAGATCTGAACTGGAAAAATATCAGACTTCATATTCCGAAAAACTTTTAAGCCATTTATTAAAACTGGTTCAAAACTTGAACCACGCAACGCCGATTTTTAAATTGTGACTGAAATAATAAAGCTCAGATATACTATTAAACCGGTTTTGAAACGGTAAAAGGTCTAACACCATTTACTAACCTACACACAAAATTTCAAGTTCATGACTTTAATCATTTCTAAGAAAATGCTCTGAAGTAGAGTTGTAGAATAGTTTAGTTTAAATGACCTAGTTCATTATTCATTTTTTTTAACTGAACTTTTTAAACTTTTTTATTGAACTAGTCTTACTTTTTTTTTTACTTAGTTTAATTTTTTTTTGAACTAGTTCATTTTTTGAACTAGTTTTTTTTAGAACTAGTTTATTTTTGATGTAGATTATTTTTTAACTTGTTAACTTTTTGAACTAGTTCATTTATTGAAATCCATTAGTTTACATTAGAACTAGTTTATTTTTGATTTAGATTATTTTTTAACTTGTTAACTTTTTGAACTAGTTCATTTATAAATATAGTTTAAAGAAAGTTTATTTTGATTTAGTTATTTTTAACTTGTTATTTTTGAACTAGTTCATTTATTGAAATCCATTAGTTTACATTAGAACTAGTTTATTTTTGATTTAGATTATTTTTTAACTTGTTAACTTTTTGAACTAGTTCATTTATTGAAATCCATTAGTTTTCATTAGAACTAGTTTATTTTTGATGTAGATTATTTTTTAACTTGTTAACTTTTTGAACTAGTTCATTTATTGAAATCCATTTCTTTTCATTAGAACTAGTTTATTTTTGATTTAGATTATTTTTTAACTTGTTAACTTTTTGAACTAGTTCACTTATTGAACTAGTTCGATTATTGAACTAGTTTATTTTGAAACTTGTTAATATTTGATTTAGTTTATTTTGAAACTTGGTGTGGTTAAGAATGAAATATAATTTTAAAAAAATAAACTAAGTTCATAAAACGAACTATAGTTCGAAAAATTGCATTTATTAAAAAATGAACTATAGTTCAAACCAGGAATGCAAGCCGTTCGGAAAAAGGAGTGGTTCGGTTCTGTGGTTGACAGAGATTTTAACCATCGGTTCGGTTCATTACATGATTTTTTTTTTGCAATCGAGTGGTTCACGGTAAATATATTATTTCCGAACTTTCGAAAATAAAACTTACGACATTTTGCATTAATTTTTGAAATAGATATCTTTGAAGGCATTAAAATAACTTCGATTTTCAATAGAAATATATTAACCATATACACAGAAATCACGTATTTATTAAAATGTACTTAGTATATAAAAACAGATGTAAAGGCTCTGTCCATAAGTTCAAGGATTGTCTTGACAAGCAAAAATGTGATAAAAATACCAAAGTATTTCGAAAACGGTGCGTATCAACTGGATTTCATTCCATTTTCTGGACAAAAGCAACGCGTACTAATCTTTTTATAATCGTTAAATAGAGAACTTGAAGGTACTGCAAGTCTAAAATTTGATAAATGAGGAAACACTACTAATGCCTTAGAAAAATTTATATATTCACAAGAGCAATATCGTCTTTACATCATTTAACTCATCGATAAACTGAACTGAACCGAACCAAACAGTTTTTTGTAGGCAGGTTCGGTTCGGTTTCGCATTTTTGAAAAAACACCGGTTCGGTTCTTGGTTCGGTTTACGAGCAGAAAAAAGCGGTTCGGTACGGTTTGGTTCGGTTCGGTACAGAATCGGCTTGCATCCCTGGTTCAAACACTGAGACCTAGTTCATTAATTCATTTTAATGACTTGTTCATTTGAACTAGTTCACAAAATTTGGCACAACTCCACTTCTGAACCACTTTTGAACCGGTTCAGCGGTGAAATATAACAAA
Organism: Lordiphosa mommai; assembly: GCA_018904225.1. NCBI lineage: Eukaryota > Metazoa > Arthropoda > Insecta > Diptera > Drosophilidae > Lordiphosa > Lordiphosa mommai. The sequence continues at coordinate 74,707 of JAEIFT010000486.1, read as the reverse complement.
ACCTACACACCAAATTTCAAGTTAATGGCATCGATGATTTTTCGAACCATTTTTATACCGATTTAGCGGGTTCGGAACCGGTCTTAACCAGTGATATGTCTATCACCATTTAACTAACGCACACAGCAAATTTCAAGTTCATAGCTTTAATAATTTCAGAGATATGGTGGCTCTGAACCACTTTTAAACCGGTTTAACCGCTTTAAGGACTCCCTCTACTGTATAATCCTTGGTTTTGGTCAACTGTGCCCAGTTTTCTGCAAAATTCACCATAGATGGCGCTAAATTTCCCCTCTATTATCTATTTTCTTACACTCTGGCAGCACGTTTTGCTTCTTAGCTTAAAACTCTGGCAGCTCTAATCAGCTTAACGGAAATTCAAATTCTGCATCAGAAATCAATGCGGAAAGCATACGCTTCTTATCTTTTGTTAAAATGCAAATACTTTTCCCACTTAATTACCGAAAATGCTTCAGCTAAGACACAGATTAGGCAAATCAAGGCATTTCGGCCCACTTATTGTATGTTAATATAACCGGTTTGTTGTTTTGTTTATAAATATACGTTTTTGATAGACATATTTAGACAATTTTATTTGCCATCGATAAGCGGGCGCTATATAAATTGCCAAAAAAAAGAAGAAGAAAACAACAACAAAAAGTATAAGATCATAAAAACCCTAACGATTTGATTTTTGTGGGCATTTCAGGTTTCGTTATTGCAATAAAACTAATGAAAATGTTTGCGATTTACGAGTTGTGTGAAGATAAAGGGTCTACGCGTTGTTTATGGTGATTGCTAATTGAAAATGCAAAAAAGCAAAACGAAAAAAAAAAAACAAAAACGACCTCAAAGTTGCAATGTTTTCATATATTTTTAGTTAAACACAAAAACTTGAAAATTGTCGTCGCACAGTGGGATGATCCGCGGACCAAAATACGCAACAATAATTTTACATATCTGGAGTAACGTTTAGCATTTTTAGAGAAATATTTTCCAGCAATTTAAATTGTTTTTATGCAAAAAAAAATGATGAGATAATGAATGTTCTCAAAAGTTTTGTGGTTTAAAGACCAAATTTGGTCCAAAAAACCGGTTTGAAATCACAAAATTTTTGTAAAAGTGGGTTTCAGAACTTTGCTGGAACTTGGAAACAGTTAAGACGAACTACTTAACATTTTCCATATACAAAATCGGAAACAGCTGAAGTGTTACGTCCATTTGAAAAACACACTTCAAGCAGTTCATTATGCTAAAACGCAAAGTTGTCTGAGAAATTATATCGTAATTTTACAGATTCGGGCAAAATCGGGCAAAAAAATTTGAGGCTATCGTATAGAGGACACTTTAATGAACAATATTGCATTAACAGTTACAATAATCCACGATAATCCAGTAAACTTTTATACCACGAAACAGAATTACTTAGAGGCTTAGCTAACCTAAAACAGCACACAATAAAAACATTTAAAAAAAGGACAAAGCATATAATCAAAAAAACAAACTCAAACTAAATTGTTTTTGGCGATAAAAAATTGTTGACTTATCAAAGACCTTCTCCGAATCGATAAAAACACTCTGTTAAAATCAGAAATCCAAGTTGGTTCCTCGAATTCGTTCGAGCCAAATTTTGTTTTTTTTTTTTTTTTTTTTTGCGGAGTTTTTGTGCAAAAATTAACCGAATATAGTTAGAGAGCTGTAACTTGGAACATTTAATTATAATGCCATATATCAGAATCGTAGAAAATGTTGTACCGATCCGACCACACCCACCTGTATCTCACATACAATATTAGGATTTCGTGTTAAAATTAATTTACTAAATATAAATAACTATTTACCAATTTAAATAATACAATTAAATAATTTTCTGAATTATATGGGTTAATTTGGTATTAACAAACGATATATTAAAAAATTTTAAAAATTTAATAAAGTTTGTAACTTAAAATTGTTTGATTAAGTGAGAAAAATGTTTTTGACCAAGGCTACCTCCAAAATTTTTAAAAGAGGTTCGGTTAAGGGGTTTCGAACCCGTGAGGAATCATTGGGTTTGGTTTGCGGTTTGGGTCCTGGAATCCCTGAGCCCCAGGTTTTGCTTCGAATCGTTGAACAAAAAAGTGGATTTTTTTTTTTTAAGTATTTTTAAATCTAATTCGGCGATCAGCTAAGAAATTTTGCAGTTCGTTTGCACGAAAATGACGTTATGCTCATTTAGATTACGACGCTTCTATCTGTAAAGTAGATTTTTGAAATAACTATAAGATCAGAGGTCGCAAAAAAAGCTTAAAGTCAATCCCGTGTTTTTGAAATAAACCTAAAAGACATCAATTCCGGAATTAGAAAATCGGTTTGTATTTGGTTTGAAAAAATCCGGAATCGACCTACTTTTGACATCGGGTGGGTTATCTCGTATTTGGATTGCTCTCATAAACTTCATTTTAAATACATTTATTAAAAATTGTCTTTGTTTCAAAAATTACTTAATATTATGAACCGAACCTTTTTTTTTAAAAGGTAAAAGGTTCGGTTCATGGTCCGGTTCGGGCATATCGAAAAACCCGAACCGGTTTTCAGGGGTTCGAATCCGGACGGGTTTGCAGCCTTGGCTTTGAATTTGCTCTATGAAAATATCGGTAGCCTTTATACATTTTAAACGCATTCCACCTTCTTCTTTTAGGCCTCATTCCAGATGGCATAAAAATTTATTTCGGCACAATGCTTCATATAAATAAGACAGCTTTTCAAAAGCATTCAGATTTCAGAGCTTTTCAAAAGCATTTCTATTCATATGAAGTGTTGTGAAGTGAAGGCCTTTCCTCATAAAAAATTTTCTTTGACGATCTTCATTAAAGCCATTTAAAATGTTCTTGCTTGAATCTTGAAATGAGTCTATTGCACTTTAACAGATTTATTAATAAATATCTGGGTTAAAATTATATATTTTGATTTTCCATTAGTTTAAGATTTTTAACAATCATTTTAAAGATTCAATCAGAAATGATGTACGATTTGCTTACATCAACAATTTACTTTTGAAAATTTCATCGTGACTGAACTTAAAGTTGGCTGCAACAACAACAAATATTTCGTAAAGAAGCAAATATGGGCAAAATCAGTTGATTACGCTATATAATATACATTCAAGTGAACATAATGGCATCTTTAGCTGCGAGAATGCAAGAGCATCTCACAACTTTTACTCCACAAAACATGTGACTTTTAGGTTAGGTTTGTCTAAAAAAAACCACATATATGATCTTGTTCATATGATCTTGTTCATATAAAAACAAAGCCAGAACACTTAAAGAGCAAAAGCTTGTCTTTTTTTTCTGAATTTGACATACCTTGTGCTTTATTTTTGCTTAAAATTTCGCATTCAAAATTTGTAGATTAAAATCTTAATTAAATTACAAATTTTTTTACATAATTTTTATTACCCATATGACATTAAATTAGGAAATATTTAATTAGAAATCAAGTTATTGTTGGAGAACAAAAGGGAAGACATTAAAAATGTGATTTTATTGTGATTTTTCTTAATATTTGGAAATTTTAAATAATTTGTTGTAAAAAAAGTTGCAATTATTTTAGTTTTTGGACCATAACTTTTGAAAGCGCAATGATATCAAAAAACTTGTAATGTAGTAAATTAGAGGACATTTAAATCTATTTATTCAGATTTCACAAGAATCAGATAAAATTTTTTTACAATTAAGAAAAAAATTTTAACTTGATGAAAAACTTTAACAAAAAATGTTCAATGAAGCCATCGTTATAACTCATCAAACTAATGATGCAGTTCGATTCCCAGGGCCCGAATTAGGGGAAAATCGTTAAAGTTGACCATGTCTTTTTTTCGACTTGTACAGTGTGATTATTCCATAAAAATATATTTGCTTATTGCCCTCACTTTTCTCATACCTGTCTAAGCTGCGGTTTTCGGACCCTTTCGTGCAGTTTTAGTTCGAGTATAAGATTGCAAAAATTCGTTAATTCAATTTTGTCTCATTGACCCACGGTGTGTTGGGGTGTCTATTGTTAATGTTGTTAATTTTTTTTTGCAGTCAAATGTTTGTTTTGCTTTGTCTTGACTTTTAGTTTCTTTTTTATGCAAATTGGAGAAACAAGTTTGACATTCGGTTTTTTGTGTTTAAAATTTGTTTTTTTTTTTTTTGCGGAATTTTGTGCTTGTCTAAATATCAACCAAGTGCAACAGGTGCAGATTTTAAAAAGAATGAATTTAAAAAAAAAAAAAAAAAATATTCAAATATATGGAAATTGTTTAAAGTCATTGCGTATGCGCCTAGTACACCTACGTGAGGTGAAAAAAAAACACAAAAACCAATTGGCCGGCTATGGTCCAGTAGCTATTAAGCTGATTCACTGGCGCTAAAAGCCGTTTAAGCCCAGACAGAGGAGGCTGCAAGCGGAGCAAAAAAAAAAAAAATCACACCAGACAAACACACAAATGAATGCACGAGCATGCGACCACAATGCGACCAAGTGCACATGGGCAACAAACATGAGCCTGACGATGCTGCTTGAATAAACAATTGGCGGGCTTTGGGCAGCCGGCAAGCAAACAATGCAAAGTAGAGAGAGAGAGAGAGAGAGAGAGTACAATTGTTCGCTCTTTAAAATAAAGTGGTTTTGTGATAAGGCAGAGTTACGCATACGCCGCATGTGACAAAGCCAGCGTCGCAGCCGCTACTTCCACACTCTCTCTCTCTCTCTCTCTCTCTCTCTAGGGCCAACAACTTGTATGAATGTGTTTTCTATTTGCGCTACCCTTTTTGGTATAATTCCGACATCAACTGCTTTTCAAATTATTTATAGAATTTGCAATGAGGCGCCAGTGCGTTAAAGTTTTTGCCTTTACGAAACTTGAAAATTATGCTTAGTTTTATTACATCTAAATAATTAAAATAAATTTGAACTCCAGTGCCACACATGTGGGACCAGGGGCACATGTTCTTGTCTATTGACTTCAGTTACCTGTTTCTTCGGCTTTGCCGCCTGGGAACTCATTTCTGTTGCTGTTTTTTTTTTTTTTCTTCTTTTTAATGAAACCGAAGCGTTGTTGCCGTCAGTTGAGTTTGGTGGCGTTTGTTGTTTGGATCCTATTTATAGCCAAGCGACTTTAACTACAAACAGAAGCTAAAGAGCCTGAAGTGCACCTGAAGTTGAAGCTTTGCTGCTGCAGCTGCAAAAAAAAAAAACAATTTATTTTTTTAAATGGGTAGGAAAAAAAAAAGTTGAAATTTTGGTTTGGATAGGCTAGGGATTTGTCAGTGGGAAATCTAAAGCAGTTTATTTATTGAAAATACACTTATCTAATGTTAAGGAGTAATAATGTTATGAACATAGCCAAAATGTTCTTAGCCTGATACCTAGTTTTTAAATAAACCTGAATATTGACTAAAATGCAATAAGTTCACCTACAAATTAGTCCTTGACACTTTTAAAACATAGTTAATAGTTTGGGAGTTAAAATCTGTGGATAAACGACCAAGCCAGCTCTAAAACGCATTTCATACAAAACCCTTTTGTTCTCTAAAAAGCTTAGGTAATGTTGGAAAATGGAAAAAAAGTCAATATCGGGCAAATGCTGAAATGCGTATTAATTGGTCGCTTTATCACAGTGTTTAACGAACTATAGCTTAATTGAGGCCTTATCAATGTATTCTTATAATCATGAAAATAAATAAAGCAGCTGTTGTTGCTATTGACATGTACATTTGTTTTTTTTATAAAAAGTTTAAGTTTATAAAAAAATCATTTTTTTGCCCCTAAAATTATGCAAACTTTAATTTCTTCGATGGTAATTTTTGAACGAGATAATTTAAAATCAGTTATGGCAGCATCTTTCATAATCCACATTGTGCATTCACTCAGATTGTCGGACCAGTCAAAGGTATACAAAAATAATAAGTGTTAAGGCTACTAAGAAATAAATATTTTCCTTAATTTATTATATTCATAAACATAGCATACTTTAAAGGTCAAAAATCATGGTTTTTTATTTCTGCATAAACGTAGTATATGATATATTTATCGATTGATTTTTGTAAGTTCTTCCAAGAAAGGTGATTTTTAAGGTCGAGAATCGCATAATGTTCTTTTGCCAAATATCAGTTTGATATTTTCGAACAGGTCAATTTCATCTGCATCTTATCGGTTTTTTTTTGGATATGAAAAAATGTCATATTAAGTCCCAGATCATATCATTGTTTTTTTCTGTGCACTACCTTAGAAAAATGTATCTATTCACATGAAAAATATAGTAGTTTATACATCAAAGGTGCCCAACGCAGGGCTCTTTAGTTGTTGGTTAGGTCAATCAATAAAATCAATCTCAAACGGTAACGAAAACAAAAACAGGGTAGTCTCGCATATTTTAAGGCCGACAGAAACCGATTGATATGATCTCTCTTTTTATTATACTCTGTACCGAAGGTACACAGAGTATATTGGGTTTGTGCAAATGTATGTAACAGCCAGAAGGAAGCATCTCCGACCCTATAAAGTATATATATTCTTGATCAGCATCAACAGCCGAGTCGATATAGCCATGTCCGTCTGTCTGTCCGTCTGTCTGTCTGTCCGTATGAACGAAGAGATCTCAGAGATGGTAAGAGATAGAGGTTTGAGGTGTATAAAACATATGTTTCTTATACTTGCAGGCAGATCAAGTTTAGTTTTGATTTTTGCCACGCCCCCTGCCTCCCCCGCAAATTGAAAAAAACTTAATATCTTCCACAATTTTGGAGATAGGTTGTTCGAACCTTCTAGACATATATTCTACACATCATTTCTTATCAAGCCCCTATACATCGTTTTCCGATCAGATGAACAACAGTGGCGCTATATGTAAAAGAAAATTTAATGCAACGACAACAACAACACCGCAGCCAATGGTAGAACTTACGAGAAATAGAGAGCGAGAGGGCAACAGCTTACTGGTAATTTCCACATTGGAATTGGCATTAGCTAACTGGACTGCGCAGCTTAGAGTTTTTCCCCTCCCTTCTTTCCAATAGATATTTGTGTAAGGAGGCAAAGACCAAGTATGAGAGGAGCGATGCAATCGAGCTCCCATACATCGTTTTTCAACCAGATGAACGATAGTCGAAAGAGTTGCCACCCCCAGATTTTGAAAAACCCTCACACTTTAAAGTTATCAGTTACATACAAAAAGGTATAGAGTATATTACAGTCGGGCTTGACCGACTTTCTTACTTGTTTTCTTTATTTTTTGTTGTTTATTTGTTTATGTAGTTATTAAGTTATAAGCAACTTTATTATTTATAAACAGTTACATTTAGGTATCTTAAAAAAGGTATAAGGAAGAAGAAAGACTGTAGAGTGAAGAAGGATTCTCTTCTGGTTCGATGGGGGAAATTTAGCTAGTCTTATGACTTGATTCGTCCCTGCTCGAAGCAAAAATAATCAGAAGGGTTTCCTCAAAGGTAACATAAGGCACTAAGAATTACTGAGACACCGAAGAATTTAACTGTAACTGTAACCACTGAGAAGGAAAGAGTACTTGTTGTAATCCCTGCGCCGGACTCGAAATGGACAATTAGAAGCATACAATGAAGAGACATTAGAAAGTCTTAAGGAAATAAATTTCCGAGTTTGCCTCGAAGGAACATTGAATCCTAAAAATATTATATTTATGCTGCGGTAATCTCATAAAGATTGACGTAAGCCCAATATCCGAACCTAATTAAATCCCAAAACATAAATACTTCAAGTTTGAGACAAAAAAAAACTCGAATGAGAACTACATTTGCAAACTTTAACCAAGGTGTGGTTTTATAAGCGGAGGCAGTATAGTCAAAATTTTGGGGATCGCATAGGGCACACATCTCAAGCGCTGGAATTTTGTTTGCTTTCCTCATTTTTTAATGGACCATCTCACACTATACACTTTAAGACCCACACCAATTTTGGTTCATTTAAGTCTTCTGAAATACAAAGAAATTTAAAAAATCGTATATTGAGAACTTTGGTGAGTCTTGTCTGGGAATCGAATTCGGGACTTTTGCACTAATCAAAATTTGAATCGCATCTCAAGGTACAGCTCCATCGCTCACGCTTGTTGCTTCACTTTTAAGATGCTACTTATATGTCTCTCGGCCACGCTCTCGCTTAGATAACATTTAATTAAGAGGCAGAAAAAAACACAAAATGGTCTGCTTAAATCACAAAAATGTTCTTAAATAACTCATTTACCCTGGCCTAGGATAAAATTCTATGTTTCTAAATATGTGATCTTAAACGGGATTGAAAAACATTTGGAATGATATCAAAGGCTTGGACCAAGCATAAAAAGCTTGAATTGTGTACTCTAGCCTCAAAAATGAATGAATTTTTAAGCACTTTATCTTAGAATAATTTTCAACTAAATTTAATAATAATTTAACGATCACTATCTGCTAGGGCCATCGACTTGATTTGAATAAAAATATGGCTTTTTTTTTGCTTTTTTTTTCTGTGTATATAAACTTGCTTACTTGTCAATGGTGGAGCCCCTATCCTTGACAGTAAACAATAAGCGAAGTTGGACATCCTTATAGAAAGATCAGCTTTAATAAGCAACGGAAGGGAATAAGAACTTCGACACAGCTTGGCTTACTATTTAACCACAAATTGCCTTTCAGTACACAGAAGTCCCTGTTCAGCAAATGGTGATAGTTCTATGGAAATGCAATTTAGAAAATATTAATTCCAAAATTTCCAAATTGCCAATCATTTCTCTTGAAAGTAGATATTGAGTAAGAAATTAAAATTATGGCGAATTGTGAATTAATTTTAATAATTTGTATTCATGGCTAACTATCGAATTGAAGTGATTCCCAGAAACTAAAATATGGCCTTTATATCCCAAAATAAGTTGCCTGATACCAAATGATAGCATCCACCCCAACCAACAAACAATGAGAGCCGGTGCCGGCAGCGTTGTCGCCGTCGTCGTTGACGCGTCGTCTCCCACAACAACAACAACAATCGCTGCCGCCTATGTCGCTGTAACCAGGCAATATTCCGGCCTCAGTTTCAGTTTGTCTGCTGAACTGAACGCAACATATCGCAGGGCGAGGCGAACGCGAAATTTGTGCCAACCAAAGTCAAGCGTGCTTGACAACGTAGTGTAATTTTTGCACTAAGCAAAAAAAAAAAAATAAAAATAAAAGTGTTTTCTGTTTTGTGTTTTATTTAAAAATTTCGTTGCACATCTTTTGTGTTAATTTCCAGTCTTTTGAGCAGTGTCAATGCCATGGCCAGCTAAATCGCTAAATATCCCCATTGTATTGCCCATTGTGTGTGTGATGAAGTGAATAAAGGATATCGAATACTACCACTCAATACAATAGCATAAAAAAAAGAAAGAAAAAAAAGGAGAGGAAAAAAAAGTGTCACAAGCATTGTCAAGTGTATCCTGAAAGCGGAAACTGCTGCCCGAAACTATGCAGCACTAGAGAAGCTGGAAGTACACTGGGACTAACAACACATTCACATTCATTGCTCAATTCTAAAAACTAAGGTAAGCCATCGCCGCCGGACACCGACACAGCTATTTTTAACGATTACCTTTGTGGGCATTGTTGGGTTTCGTAAATATATAAAAAAAACTCAAAAATCTATATTGGACACACATAAAAGCCACTTGAAGTCATATGTACTTACAAGTACATATGTAGATGGCCAAAGTGTTATGGCTGGGAGTGGAAAGGGGGTGGGGGGGGGACCTTTTAATTTCCATTTTCTATTCGAGACTATGCGATAATTGACTCAAGCATCGTTTTTACTTACAGTATTTACTTATTAAATAATAGTAGGAGCTTTGACTTCTCTTTTGCATATTTTTTTTGTTATCTTTGACTTTGACTTTCGCATGCCCATATCAACACTTTCATTTGTTCATTGATTCATTCATTCATTCATTCATTCACTCATTCATAGCAACGGAGCGACAACGAACAGAAAATTAACTATGCATATTTGTGGGTTTGATTAGGAAATACATTTTCACACAAATATCAAAAAATATAATGGAAAGCCAACTTCGGTCTACCAAAGATATAAGTTTTTGACGACGATTTCAAATTCACTTAAAAACTTCAAAGAAAACGCTTTGTAACATATTAACCGGTGCCTAACTATGGCCGCAGCCAATTTTTATAAGGGTACGAGTACTCAGGGAGGGGAGAGCAACAATTGGTGAATGCAGCTAAAAAGAGAATCAAAAATAAGTTAAGCTAGAACCAAAACAACAACACTAGCAATGCAAAATTTACAGTTAAGAATTAATTTTTGTTTTATGCTTGGTGCACAACTATGGCCGCACTTTATGAACGACATACAAACGGTAGATAAAAGATTAGGAAACAATTTGTTGTATTTTTTTTTAGTAATGAGTATGACTTCCCTTAAATAAACTCAAAATTTCGATTTGTCATATTGTCCACCATAGTTTTTAGCAAATTTTTTTTGAATTCGCCTTAACTTGAAATGAAATGCATTCTGTTCAAGGAATAATACCGTAACCGGAACCGGAGCCGTTAACCGAAATAAACCGTTTCAAGCCACGTACCGGTATCGAAACCGGAACCGATATTACATTTTTTTGAGAACCGAAAACCGTTAACCGTTATAATAGGAACCGAAAAAACAGGAACCATAACGAAACGCTTATACCGGTACTGTTTCGGTTTCTAGTTGAAATATTCAACTGGTAAATAGCAATGGCAGGTAAAGTTGAGGCAGATTTTATGTTTCAAACTATTTTGTGTTTTTTTAGAGCTGATTTGAATATTTTTTTTTGTATTGATCCCACTCTCGCCCCCATTTTCCGACCATCAGAAATGAGAAAATTATTTTCCACCTAGTTGGCCCATTAAGCGTACAAACGCTGAAACCACCACCGGCACCCATTATCCGACCTTGAGGGTGGGTATAGGCGAAAGCTAAAAACTTTATCCTGGCACCCAGATCGGCTCACAATAGCCATTGTCACTGAACCGAAATACGCCCACCATTATTCTTGGCTGTAGCGGAAATTCTACCACCGAGAAATCAATTGTCTAATTATTTTCTATAATGTGTTCACAAACCGATTTTGAAGCCAATCGATTAAAAATAGGTTTTACCATATAGAATTTTCCGGGAATTTCCCGACTTTTTCGTGCGGATTTTTCCAACTTTGGAAAATCTCATGTCTAATTATTTTGCATACTATCTTTACAAACCGAGTTTGAAGTCAATCGGATGAAAAATAGTGTTTTCCATATAGAATTTTCCGGCCATTTTCCTTGTGGGTGGATTTCACAATCGAAAAATCTCATATCAACTTATTTTGTATACTATCGCTGCAAACCGAGTTTGAAGTCAATCGGATCAAAAATAGTTTTTTATATAGAATTTTCCGGGTATTTTCTTTTGTGGGCGGATTTTCCAACATTTGAAAATCTCATGTCCAATTACTTAGCATACTATCCTTACAAACCGAGTTTAAAGAAAATCGGATGAAAAATAGTTTTTCCCTATGGAATTTCCGGGAATTTCCCGACTTTCGGGGGAATTTCCATCATTGGAAATCTCAAGTCTAATTATTCTGCTTACCATCCTCACAAACCGAGTTTGAAGTCAGTCGGATGAAAATATTTTTATTCATGAAGAATTTTCCGGCTATTTTGCTTGTGGGCGGATTTTTCGAATTCTGGGAAACAGGTGTCCAATTTTTTTCGCTTACTTTACTTACAAATTAATTTTCAAGTCAATCGGATGAAAATAAAATTTTCACCATAGTAGCTTTTCGGGGGAGTTTTCCACCCCTTAGGGGGAGGAATTTTTCCAAACCCCGCCTTAGCTCATAAGGAAACTTCTGTAAAAATTCAGCTTTTCTCTCTCACCGTTCAGGCTCTGCGTTGATTGCCAATCAGTCAGTCAGTCAGTCAGTGAGGACAAACTCTTTTATATGTAAAGAGATAAACAATAACCAAACATTCTTAAATACCAGCTCTTAAAAAAGGAATTCAGTTCTGGTTCTGAGTTTCAATCGATTGTTTTCGGAAAATGTTTACGTTTCGGGTTCTGGTTTAATTTACTGCTTTATATTATTTTCGAGTCTAGTCTTTGACATAGTTCTAAAGATTGAATAATATTGCAAAAACGAAAAAAGTATTAACTACAAAGAAACATTTTTTGACTCATTGTTCCCATGGGAACAAGCAGACGACTCTAATCTCGTCGAACTTTTCAGAATTATTCAAAATGTCTCTAAAATCAATGATTGCTAATTATGGTAAAATTTTGTCGTATGGGTCCGGCAATATGTTGTTTCGTATAAGACTGCTGAATGGATTCAAAGAATCTTATCTTATTTTCCATCTAATCAGAAAATTTAAAAAATAACTACAAATTTAATATACTTTTAATAAGAGTAAAAAATGACGACAACAACGGATGCTCGTAACTGTGATTTTACGAAACTCTACCGTTGCGACGTCAGACGAGTCGGTTTTCCATTTACATGACTCTCACACACACACACACATGTAATTCCATGCATTTGCGTTAATGTTTGAATTGCATGACTTTGTTGGGTTTTCTTTTCGCAGAGATTTTACTTAATTCAAAGAACCTCAAGTGCGGCTTAGTTTTTTTTTTTTTTGTAAGATCTCTTAGCGGCACTCCTAGTGGCATAATTTTTGATTGAACGGAAATTGAATCTGTCAAAGGGGAGTTAAGCAACTTGTCAATTTTCGATTTAATAATTAAGCGATTTTGCTTTGAACAAATTTTTAAGTGCAACTATGTATGAGTATGTAAATATGTATCTGAAGCGATAAACATTTTGTGTGTCATAAAAGGGTAGAAATTTATTGTATTTTAATTTCGCCATATTCTGTTATTATTTTGGATGATTTTATGGGCCATTTCAATATTTTGTACAATGCATAACAACTGTATATAATTTTTGATTTATAAGTCAATCGGTCTTTGTAGTGGGCCGAACTTAATTGAAATAATATACTTATGAATAATTAATGAGTGGCAATAAAAACGGTGTACACAAATTATTTAAGGGTTTGCAATTTGAGTATCTACTTTAGATGCAAAAAGAGTTAAGCTACCTAGTTTAAGCTGGCTCGAGATCATGTAAGTTATATTTGCTCATGACTATAATTAACAAGGCATACACAATACCATAAAACCGAAAAACCGGAACCATAGCGAAAAGCTTATACCGGTACTGTTTCGGTTTTTATTATTTATTTATGATTATTTCAAATATATATTTCCACCAGTAAAATAGTAATTGAAAGAGTCTTACTTTTTATAAATTCGGCTTTAAAGAAAAACCAGAATTAATTTTTTTAGGATATGTAAGATGTAAGAACTCAATTTCAAAAAAAAATGAAAAAACTTTATTTTCGTAATTAATAATAATAATAAAGGATTTCCAAGTCTTAGAAAAATCTTTCCATAAATATAGAAATGTTAGAAATTTTTTTTTTTAAAAATAGTGTTTCTTGCTTTTAATCAAATTTTGCTCTCAAATTTAGGAATATTATTTCTTATTTTAAGAAAAATTTTGTTGTATTATTTAAAAAAATGTAATGTTAAGGTAAAGTCCTGACAGATTTTAGTTTTCCAACTGTTTTAGAGCGTTGTTATTGTACCCTAGTATGGTTTCAAATTTATCCAAATGACATAATATCTCTATCTATAGTAGGAATACAGCAAATTTAGGAACCGATTATTTCAGACCATAATTAAGAACTATTTTTTGGCTTTTTAAAAATTTTTTTAAAAATTTAGGTCCAATTTCTCATCTCTTAGAAAGCAAAGCCTATCACAGAAACTAACAAACTTCAGATAATAAAGTTTATCTTACACATATGGGCTATCTTGAAGATGAGAAATCGGCCCTAAGAAAGATAAACTTTCAATTTACTCTGTTATTTGTAAGAATAAGTGACAGATTGTTCCGTGTGAATGATGAGAAATCGGCCCCAAGGCGAGAGCTTAAGAATAGCGAATTTCTTTATTCTGGCTCGTATTTTCTGAGTGTTGGGATACCACTGGAAGCGTTTAGCGAAATTGTCTATCGGTATATTTTTAAAAACTTTGGTTTATGCGTCATATTCTTAGAATACTAATTTTTAATTCTATAACATCCATTAATTTCTTGGATATTGTGAAACAATATTAATTTTTAAATATTAACAAAAATTATACTTTTACCGGTACGTACCGGTATACCGAAATAAAATTTGGGTACCGTATCAGAACCGAAAACCGAAATTAACTGAGAATCGAAATAGAACATTTAACCGAAATTCTCATTTCGGTACGAACAGAAACCGGTTCCGGAACCGATATTCATTTCGGGATTAATCCCTGGTAAAAACTAATGTACGGGATTCGGTTACTATTAGAGTCCAGGCCCTCTGTTTATCAAGTTTCGGTAGTTTATCCATCTACTTAACGAAGATCACTTCGGTTACTTGATTCACTTTTCACAATTAGCTCGCCTACATTAAAAAAATGCCATCCTATATTTTGGTATGACCGTAATTAAATAAAGATCGTTTTCTTCTTAAAATTTAAACGTTATTTTGGTCTTTTTTAATTGCATTATGTATAAATCAATTATAAATTAAATAACAAAGGAGTAAGAGTAAATAACTATCAAATTGAAAAATCCGGAAAGCTGTCATTTCAAGTTTAAGTGAATTTATAATCCAGAAACAATCTTGAAATCAGAATTTTGTTCTCAAATTTGAAATTGTTTGTTCTTGAATTTCCCCAGTTTAAGTAAGGAATTCTTTATTTTTTTCTGAGTGTAAGAACACTTGGCTCTTTAAAAGACGAAACTTTGGGAGTTGCTGGAGTCGCTCGTAAAAGAATCGGTTCTGGATACACCCAAGTGAGTGCCGGTCAGATCTTTTGCACGACTATTAGCTATTAGTGCTCATTCTCCCAAAAAATGCCACGTAAGTATTGAAGTTTTACATATTGACTTTAGCTTAATTTAAGGTTTCGAAATTGATATAAAACGAATTAGGATATCATTTTTAAGCCGCATCTCTAGTAGAGGTGGAGAACTATCGATGGCACTATCGATGGTAGCCCTCCACTATCGATAGATTTGGATAGTTTTTTTGCAAGCTTTACACATCAGTAAATAGGTAGCTCTTAAAAAAAATACAAATAATTGCGCTTAAAAACGTTATTTACCAAAAATAATCTCATTAGAGTCGATTAATCAAATTATTCTAAGTGTTTCTTTTAAACCGACTCGTAGGGGATAACCCTAATCTCTAAAACGTTGGACTTCTAACTTGCATGCATGAGCCGTCTCGTGTCCTTTGTGCTGATTATAATAAACTCTATCGAGTAATTAGCTTAGAAGAATCTCTTCCTGGTATCAAAACCTCTTGTTTAATTTATTTAGCCCGTAGTTTGCCTTAACTTAGTGTTTTCCTACGCGTTTTCGTGTCACACGTATGTGGCTGAGCATCACGGCCGGTTAGGCGGGAGGTGGGCTGCTATTTTGCCTGGGGCTCGCGCCACAGAGCATTATTATTATAGAGAAAGATTCAGATGCCTCTCAATTTGTGGCGCTGTTAAGAGATATTACGCATATTACTTTTGAAATGTTGCCAGCGAGTTCAAAATGTTGCTAAGGTCTTATCACACATATAGGAAAACACACTTATCACAATTTTTAAGTTAGTTTTTTTTTTAATAAATTATTTAAAATTTATGCATTTTTTTAACATAAGCGTTTAAGTGGCCATACTATCGAAAACTATCGTTGACTATCAATGGTGCCGACTATCGATAGTTCTCCACCTCAAATCTCTTCTAAATAATGCTCTAAATATTATATAAGTTCGGTTGGAGGTCATACATTTAGAAGCTTAGGGTTAACCAAAAAAAACAAACCAAACTGGTTCTAAATGTTTTGGTACCGGACTGGCTTCCTCCCTTTGAAAACCAACTGTGATCGTAATTTTCTTGCTTACAGTAAGACGAAAGTTTTAAGGAAACGGTTTCTTAATTTAAGCATAATATTTAGATTTCAGACAAAGTCAAGTGTACAGGGTATTTCGTCGTCGGGGCAACTGCAGCTTTCTTACTTGTTTTTACATATTCTAATTGTGGTTTTCAACTTGTTTAATAAAACTTTTGCTACCTATAAAATTCACATATTTTCTCCTTATTTTACTGCATTCTCATTAAATTTTCATGCGGGTTTTTTTACTTTACTTATCTTAATTAAACGCCAATTCTTCAGTTATGCTCCCCCACTGATAGGACACATTCAGGAAGCACACACAAAAAAATACAAAAAAAAACTTTCAACTGATATGTGTGTTGGTACAACAACATTTGTTAACTGCCAACCTGACATGGTTGACAATGTTCAAAGTTCTTTGTTGTTGCAAACACAAATGTACTTTGATGTAAAACACAAATACATATGCCAGAGCAAAAAAGGGGAACACCGCAAAAATTAGTTGTAAGAATTCAGCAGGGACAACATCAACATAGTGAGGGGGAGGGGGGACACACAATGTGTGCCAATTTAGGAGTCTACGTGCTCTCAACTGAAAATTATGGCACATATAAAAAATTGCCAATCTCAATTGTTATGTGAGTCAGAAATATTAAAACTATAGACTTTTCACTGAAACGACAAAAATTAAAAAAGAAAAATTTGCATGCAAATTGCCAGCTTCTACTATGAGATATTTTCAACATGTTGTCATGGGTTTGAGTCATGGGTCCCCCAACAAAAGTGACGACAGCAGCAAAGAAACAACGACAACAACAACAAACAGAAATGTTGTAACAGAATCAGGCAAAAGAACCACCTCAAATGGGTCACTGGTGAATGGACGGCAGCTGTGGAGATGTGGCGAAATATTTAAATTAGAAACAGGCAGCCAACTCGTGCATACCAACTTGTTGCTTGATTAACACGCGTATTCACATTTCATTTATGATTAAATGAAACCAGACAGACAGCCGGGCAATAATGCCATCAACAAAATAAGCTCCTGAATCCAATGTGTGGAAGCTTATGCCAAGTCAGCGCGAAAGGTGGCACACATACATATATGTACAAACAGGAACTGGTTTAGCCAAAAAGATACAAGTGCATCACAAAGATACAGAAAGAGAGAGTAGAGGGACAGAGCGTGATAGCAGATGCTCAGGTTTCCCAACTTAATTGTTGAGAAAGATTCAATATGAAATTATGCACCAAGATAAGCGTGAATTATTTGCGGTGGGCGTGGTAAGCGAGCTTAGGATTAGCCACACTTGAAAGGTCTAATCAGCATATTTTTATATAATACTAGAAATGAACAAGTATTGCACTTTCCCACGCTATATGGGGGAATACTAAGTCGTGGAGGGAAAGATTACTAAGACTTTGCTGAATTATTAAATTTCGACCTAGATAAGGTTAAAGGCCTGAACTCAAATGAGATAAAAATGCAGTTTTTCACAATACTTCATATAAATAAGGAAGCTATTCAATAGTATTCAGCTTTCAAAGCTGCTTGAAAGTGTTTCTATTTATATAAACAATTCTGGAAAATTACATTTTTATCTCATCTGAGTATAGGCCTTAAGGGTAAACAAAATGTAAAGGTATAGATCTGGGTACTCCGTAATACTAGCGTGATGATACAAAAAAATTTTTTTAGAGCGAAGCTCTTTATCGGACGCTCGGCTGGGGGACTAAAATGAGAAAATATTTGACTTTGATTTCTTTGCGACAGCTTTTTGGCGTGAGATTTTCTTTGTTTCGGTGTTTTGTTTTTGTTTGTGCTGATATTCGTTTGCGCATCCATGCACACACATACATACAGGCATCTGAAATTAGGGATCAAGGATCTGGGGTCAGGGAACTGGAATCAGGGATCTGGGATTAGGGATCTGGATCTGTGATTTGGGATCTGGGATCAGGGATCTGGGATCTGGGATCTGGGATCTCAGATCTGGGATCAGGTATCTCGGATCTGGGATCAGGGAGCTGGGATCAGGGATCTTGGATCTGGGATCTGGAATCTCGGATCAGAGATCTAGGATCAGGGATCTGGGATCAGGTATCTGGGATGGGGGATCTGTCATCTCGGATCAGGGATCTGGACTCAGGGATCTGGAATGGATCCCGGGTCTGGGATCAGGAATCAGGGATGGATCTCGGATCTGGAATCAGGTATCTGGGATCAGGGATCTCGGATCAGTGATCTTGTATCAGAGATCTTGTATCAGGGATCTTGTATCAGGGATCTTGTATCAGGGATCTTGAATCAGAGATCTGGGATCAGGGATCTAGGATGTCATCTGGGATCAGGGATCTGTGATTTGGCATCAGGGATCAGGTATCTGGGATCTGGGATGAATCTCGGATCTGGGAACTCGGATCAGGGATTAGGGATCAGTGATCTGGGTCAAGGTTCCGTAACACTATTTCATATAAAATAATAATTATAAAATTTCTTTATATTCTTGGGCAAAAATTCGTATTTTCGTTCTGATATTTCTTCGTAAAGAGCATCGCTCGTACCGATACACACTCCTTTTTTTTTGGATATCTAAACCCAAAGAAAAAAAGTAGATCGGACTCAAAAAAAAAAGGAAAAGAGCAGATGAATGATGTTCGAAAATATCAAAATATTTTCGATCATCAAAAATATTTAAGACAAAGTGAATTTTTTAATAAAAAAAATATTAGAAAGTAAAATTAATAAATATCAGAATTTTAAGATTAGTAATATTAGGCAGTGGAAAGAACGAAATTTAAAATTTTGTTAGTTAACAAACATTAGTGGGATGGGGATATAACAATGGAATGACGTTCAAGACCGTCGGGCACGTAAGGATATTTATTTTTTTCTACGGTGCCTAAGTTTTCGATAATTTTTTTTTTATTACAAATTTATTAGTCATTAATCAAAGATAGAAAAGATATTTGATAAATATCAATGGAGCCAAGATTAAATTGATATTTGATCTTTTTTTTTTCTGTGCAGTTTGAAGTATATCCATGCAGGACTCTATTACAAATATTAACAAGTAAGCTGTTGAACCTGTTGATAACTTTAAAGTGTGGAGTAACACAAACTGTATAAGTGCTACCCATCACGATTGCGGTACGTGCTGCCCAGCGTTATTATTTGTTATGCTTATAACTCGACTATCGTTCATCTGATCTGGAAACGATGTATGGTAGATCGATAAATAATAACGATTCAAATATATGCCTAGAAGGTTCCAACAATCTATCTATAAAATTGTGGGGGATATGAAACTTTTTAAAATGTGTGGGAGTGGCATCTCTTCTCTCGTTCATCTGATCGAAAAACAATGTATGGGGCTTCGATGAGTAATGATGAGTAGAGTATATGTCTAGAAGGTTCGAATATCCTAACTTCAAAATTGTGGAACATATGATGTTTTTTTCAAAATGCGGGGGAGGCAGGTGTCATGGCAAAAATCCAAAATAAACTTGATATGCCTGCAAGTATAAGAATTAGATGTTACATACACTTCAAGGCTCTAGCTCTTACCATCTCTGAGATCTCGTTTCGTTTATACGGACAGACAGAGGGACCCAATGTTCACTTAGTACCTACGGTACAGAGTATAAAAATCTTTCATATAAAATTATTCTCTAACATATAATCGTCAAGTTCAATGAACTTAATTTGACACGATCAACAGAAATCGCAACAAAATTCACAGAATTTTATGTTGTCTCATCAATGATCATGATCATGGTCATTATCTACCCGTCCTTGAAACGAATATTTATTTTGTGTTTTTTTTTTTGGTTTTGTTTGTTTATGCATTTTATATCTTACATTGCCCCCCGCAGTTATGTATACGCACTTTTTTGATATAATTCTTTGTGACTTTTGGCAGGACAATGGCCATTGTCTCATATATTTAAAACAGAGGCAAAACACAGACAAAAGAAAATATATACATATATATCATTTAGAATATTCCCAGTCATTCCACAGACACATTACGAATTAATAATAAGTAGTTTAGTTTATGGTTGTTTTTACTCTAGCTGACAGTGTGTGCCTTTTAATTGCCCTTGTATTGTGCATCAATTTTAATTTATGCAAAACGCCATTTAGCGCCGTCACCTGAGAGCTGTGGCGCCTCAGAATTTAATCGTGGACAGGTTCCGCCTACCAATTGACCGATAAACGGCGTGTGTATACAATAATTGGCGGCACTTTTTGCCTTTGAGCGCGTGCGCGACCTGTTTAAGCTTAGAGACTTTTTGGTCATTTTATCTGCTCAATTTAATCGCAAGATAATTAGCCAAATGAGTTGGGCAACTCACCAACAAAAAAAAAAGCTACCGGCTAGCGTTGCCAAGTCTTAATTAATTGGCATGCATTCGGTGTCTGTTGATGTGGATTTGAGTTGATTTGATGCCAACTTGGCAGCGATTCCATTGATTACATATCGATAGCTATGCAAAACTTAAGTCTTGCTGTTAGTTAGGTCTTGCTATAAGCAATTTATCGACCTGCTGATATCAGAGATGTTAACTCTAGTCTGGTTTTCGATTGTGCTTGTTCACGCTGAGAGAAAACTAAAAACCATGTTATGCCGGTCAAAAATTTATGCAATATGCATAAACTCATTTATTAGGCATAAATTTACGGTAATGGACATCATAGCTATACATACATATATGTATATGATTTGCAACTAAATTTGTATTTAACAAGGCATGCAAAGGGGTTATTGGGGGTTATAGATGCCAGAACTTGTTGTTACATTCATTCAACTTAATAAAAAACTAGTTTAACTAACGAGTGTAGCTCGCGAACTTGGTTGAAAAAGATTTATAACATATAAGTCGCAATTTCAATTAGAGTAGAGAGAATAATTTAGCAAAAATGTAAAGTAATATTTCATTTTAAAATATTATGTGCATTAGGTAAAGTATAGCCAGATGTCAACGTCAATTTAGTAATATTCATGGATCTTGTTTAATAAAATTTTGAAGTTTGTGTTTTTGCCCATTACTAAATTTAAATTGCGTTTGCCGAAATTAATTTCGTTTTGCAAATAAATAGGAAGCATGTAATATCGTCCGGTGACATAACGCCCGCAATTCAGTAAGACATAATGCCTGAATATATTAAAAAAAAATTAATTTCAAAATTTTTTAATAACTGACGGTATGTCAAAAAACGGTATTTTCAATAACATATATCGTTCTAAAATTTAAAGGTCGAAATTTATGATCAGAAACTTTAAGGAACTAATGGAAAATTCTAAGCCAACAGATTGTAGTCCACGGACTTAAACAAAAAACATGAAAAGCAATTGCAACCCGATAGTCAACAGATTGGTATTCTTAAAAAGGTAGTTTGTAAAACTCTACATTTTGAATAGACGCACAAGCACCCTTCATGGATGCATTATTTTCTTTCGAAAATCTCAAAAAAATAATTTTTAAGAAAAAGAAGAGCTAAAGCGATGCATGGCTTTTAGTGTAGTGGATTTTTCAAATACAATTTCCCAAAATTACACAAATATTTGTCCCAAGGTGGGCTCTTACAGTCATAAATCTCGACTGAACCAACCCGAACCGTTTTCTTTAACGCTGGTTCGGTTCGCGTTTCGGTTTACGAGCACGAATTAGCTCTTCGGTTTGGTTCAATTCGGTTCAGAACAGGTTTGAATCCCTGGTTTTGACCCATAATAAGTAGTTGGCGGTATAGTACAATATAGTATACAACTTTTCAAATAATTTATTAGGTGCATGTAATAACGCCCCGTGACATAACGCCCACCGGACTTTAGGTCGCCTTTTTTGTGCTTTGTACCATAAGGAAAAGTTATTTACGCCCGAAAAAAAATATTACTATGTACGTTTATGCACAAATAAAAAATCATGTTTTTTGCTCTTCCAAGTATGCTTTGTTTTAAAATTAAAGAAAATATTTATTTTTTCTTACTAATATTTTTCTGTTCCGAAAATCAAAGTGAATGCTCAATGTGGATTAAGTATGGTGCTGCCATAATTGAAGTCGATCAAATAAATAATTCTTAAAGAAAAATATAGATTGCATACTTTGAGGGGCAAAACATGATTATTTAATAGCATAAACGTAGTATATTTTAATTAAATTCTAAGAACAAGCCCTTATTTATATCAAAATTAGAACGATCTTAACCGTTCCAAGACTGAACAAATAATGTGAGATCGAAGAACTTTGAGAAGATTAGAAAATTATACAAAAAAAAATAAATGTCCGCAAAGCTCACACCTTAAATTTTTTGCAAAACTTCACAACATCCTAACAACTCATACCAAGATGGAATTATACATGGTGTGGCGATAACTGAAATGTGTAAGGTCAGAGCTTTTGTTTAATTAGCAAGAGTGAGACAGACAACGTTTGCATGAAGGTGTGTGTATGGCTGAGCGCTGCCAACAAATAATTAAAATGTGTGGGTAGTAGCAAATATTTTTTTTGTCTGTGTGTGTAAGTCGTATGCGCATAGAATGTAACCGTGCGTGGAAGAACCTTACAGGTCAAGTGTAAATTGCACACTGACATGAAATGAAAGCTTTTAAATTAACGCCACACCATGTATAATTTCAACATGGTTCACACCTCCAATCATTATAAAACTTTTAGTCTATATATATATTTTCATTTTCTGCAGTATTAAATTAATTTTTTTTTGGTTTTTATTTCTTGTATATCTGAAATTGTTTATGCTTATCATAATTATTTGTTTTTAAAATAGTTTAAAAAAATTTTTTTTTTTAATATCCTGGAATTCATGCTCCTTTCACATCGATGACAAGTTTTTTCGAGCTTACTGGATTTTTTTTTGCAAAAATTTAGTCAAATATGATTGATTCTTAATGCAAAATTTAAAAACTCTTTAACTATAAACTTAATGTATAAAGTGACAATGACTAAATTTGTAGGCGGATTTATTATCTTTCTTTCAATGTTTATTTTGCATATTATCTCTGAATTGTTAAGTTTCCGCCGCCGCCTCACCAGTAATTATTACACCACTTGGGCCTGCTATGTTGGCAGCAGTTGAAATATCAAAGGCGATAAGAGAAGATTTTAAGAGCTCTGATCTCGCTTTTTGTATATGTAAACGATAATTTTCTAAATTGCCAGTGGCAACTTCTCTGCTTACTCTGCCGACACCTTTTTTAAATCAGAGAATTACCAATTTCAAAATGAAGGCTCTTTACGATTTTAGATATGCTAAAAAGGCGCTTTAGCTCTTGATTGCGCGTGATATGCACCGAACCGTTATTTTTTTTTGGTTTTCGGTTCGGTTCAAAATGTTGCATAAATATGCAGTTTGGTTTATTTCTGTACGGTTTGCATTCCTGATTTTAATACTGTGTGTGCGCCTACTGAGCGTGAGGTCTGGGTTAGACCCTGCATCGGAATATATAATAAAATTTTTTTAACACAACCGGATAATTATATTAATGAGCCGACCAAGCAACAAAGCCTTTCTTCCCAAGAGATTGAGCGTAGATTGGTTTGACCCTTTGGGACGGTAAAGCAAAATATTTATTTGCTTTTATAA
Source organism: Lordiphosa mommai (assembly GCA_018904225.1). Lineage (NCBI taxonomy): Eukaryota > Metazoa > Arthropoda > Insecta > Diptera > Drosophilidae > Lordiphosa > Lordiphosa mommai. The sequence continues at coordinate 51,064 of JAEIFT010000486.1, read as the reverse complement.
TTAAATCCAAAAAATCATTAAACACAATTTTTAAAAAAGATTTTTGCAGTTGCCAGTTGGTTTAAATTATAATTTTTTTATTTGTATACAAAATACACATATGTTTCAAAATGTTATGATTTTTTCTTTGAAATGCTGTGGCACAGAAATAGCAAGTCAGAGAAAGAGAGAAAAAGAATAAAAAATTCGCCGCGTGCTCCTCATAAATTTTTCATTTAATTGCTAGTTTTATATATTTATCATTTAAATGTATTTCATTTGCTCTTTGATTTGAGCTGAAGGAATCTTGAGTGTCATAAATCAAAAAAATGTGCGAGATAATAAAATGAAATCAGTTTCTATGGCAATCAAGCTAGAGTTAATTTCGTTTTCAATTAATATGTGTAAACAAATGACAGCGACTTTGCATATGACAATGAACCAAATAGCAAAACCGAGACGAGTTATATACAAACAAATTCGTATATACTTGCATATGCATATAGTAGTATTTATTTATTATCTCTGGGCCTGGTAACGTCACGGCTTGTTTTGATTAGTCAGCCAGCGGCTTTAATATATACTTACATACAATTTGTATGTATATAAGCCCCGATATCATTTCAATTAGGCGAACAAGAAAAACCTTTGACGTTCGCTCGGTATGTGACTTATCGACATCGCCTGGGTGGCCCTATACTTCCGTATTCAGACTCCCAGTGCCTTTGGCAGTCAAGTGACACTCGTCAACTGGCTGCTTAACCTTTCAAGCAGGACTCTTACACGCACACATTGATTATGGTACACACTTTGGCACTTTATTTATGCTTCTTGTGTGCATGACCAGGCCAAAAAATGTGTATTAGCCCAAAACTGAGACGAGTTAATAGATTTTTTGTGTTTATCTGGTGACAAGAACACAACCTTTGATTGCGAAATCCATTTCAATCAAATTAGTTTCAGTACAGATAACAACAAACCCAGCAAAACCACAGTCAGGCCATAAATATTCCTGCACATGGCCGCCATTCCCGCCACATTACGCATACGCCAACCGCCACATCAACACGATGTATGCGAGTTTTAAAATTTCCAGTTGGAAATACATTTTTGTTTTTTTTGTTTTTTATATATAAAAAACAATGCCCGCATGATTCGTGCGTTTTATGGCCATAAACAAACAGTTGGACTCGGTTTGTTGCATTCGAGAAAAGCAATGGGCAACGCCAATGATGCTCTTGGGACTTCCCTTCCTAGACATGCCCTACATCTGTTATTGTGCCTTTCAAGGTCAGGTCCATAACAATTGGAATCTGTTGAGATTGCAATTACTTCCTGGGCAGCTGTCGCTCTGATTTGAGAGTGTTGAAATCTTTAAGCTATTTATAAATTCGGATGAGTGGATGTTACTTGGTTGTTAAAATTATACAGGGTAAGCCAGGGGTATATTAAATTTAGGTAGGGTTAAAGATGATGACAAGTTTATATGAAAAATTTTGGTTACAAATTAAAAATATAACTTAAAACTATTTTGGCTCTTATGAGCGTTAAGTCCATATTTGGTTTAATATTTTGACAATAAAATACAAATCTCAGCCTTTTAAATTGAGTTATAATTAAGTGAGCTTTTATCTTAGGTAGGATTGACGAAAAAACCGCGAAAACTCATTATGGAGAAAATTATAAGTTTAGTTTTTAATGATTCAAGTTTACCTTTTCCTTTCCTTGGTATCCAGCGACATGACCGAAATCCATAAAATTCCTAATATTAGTTTGAAATTAAAAAAATGGAATTCCTGCACATATGTGGGATTCAGTCCATGGCCAAACTTTGCATTTCGCTTAAAATCATATAAAACATATCAGATTAATTAGTGTGACCTTTTATTATTGAGGCCTTTTGACCATTTTGGTCTATTTTACCGTTTTTTGGTCACACTGTTTTGGTTGGGTTCCACACACTTTTAAAAAATTGCATATTCCTGTCAGGAATTTTTGGAAGTGCTGGATATTAGCCTTAAATATGAATGGGCACCCTAATCTTTTTTTGCGATACCAGCGCACTTTTCATTCCCAACGAGGTTACTTTTCAGCCCATCCAGTATATCTGTTCAAACAATCTATCTTCAAAATTGTGGGAGATTCACTCTCCGCCACTAGATTAGGACAGGATGTCTGTTTTATATTGACAACTGCTTCCAAACCAAGCCTGCTAGAGACTTAATTTTTTTTTAATTATAGTTATTTTTATTGATGCAATATATCCATAAGAAAGACAAAGTTTTAAGTATTAACAAAAAGTTATTTACCAAAAACCGAACAAATTCGGCGTTCTAGTGGCGGGGAGTGTAAACTGATTTATTATCAAATATTTCACTCAGTCTGTCTCTTTTTATGTCTGTATGAATAAAACAGATCTCAGAGATGGTAAGAGCTAGAGATTTTTTAGTGTATGGAATATTTAATAACGATACTTGCAGGCAGATCAAGTGTATTTTCGATTTTGCTACGCCCCTTCTAGGAAAAATCTCATATCTTCCACAATTTTGGAGTTAGAATGTTTGGGACTTCTAGAAATTTATAGTACTCATCATTATTTATCGATTCACCAAGCATCGTTTTCCAATCAGATGAGGAATAGTCAAGTTATAAGCAAAATCAAATAATTATGCTGGGCAGCACCGGCCGCTATCATAATGGGCAGCACTTTTTTTTGTTGTTTAGTGCCCCACATACCAAGTCGTTTTTGGGACGAAAGCGATTTTGGAAACACCTGGGATATAAAAAACTTTGCCAGTTACAGAGTTATTTTAGTCCACCAATCTAGACAATTTTTTATATTTGAAAGGAAAATGAAACTAAGCACTGGTCAGCCGAAAAACAGTAATAATCTGAAGAAGCAATATCTCGACATTATTGCGAAATATGGGGGATAAGTTAAGACGACAATAAATTAAATATGGCTGGTCCACTTAGAAGCGTAAATTCCAACACTAATGAATACTGTTAATTAGGGATGGGTGGTTAATTATTATTAGAGCAAAACCAAAGAATGCTATCCTGATGGGTTGAATACTATAAAGACCACCTACACGATTCGTTCTCAAGAATTGGACAGACAAGAAAAGTACATAGAGTCTTGGTCGTATTGGGATCGTCAAATTCCTTTGACCAACTTTTTATAAACTAAAGTACGCTTCTGACCTTATTAACAGTAAAGATAACATGAGGGTCGAATTTAAGTTAATGATCCAGAATAACCCCTAGATCATTTACTTCTATGACAGTATCGTTCAAGCATTCCAATGGTACACTTTAAAGGGTATAAGTCACCAGCCGAGGTGAGATTCTACAAAATGTCATAGGTTTAGAAGATTAACTTGACACAAAGTCAGAAACGAATCCAAATCTTCTTGCAAAAGATAGCGAGAGATCAAATCCTGATATGTTAGACAAAGCTTCACGTCGTCGGCGTCCACGAGTACACGTGAATGGGTGAGGACTTAAGGAAGAACATTAATTAATAAGGGAAAAAGTAATGGACCACAGTAACTACCTTGAGGTACCCCGGAGGTTTCCTGGAAAACGAACCATTTGTATTCTATCACTTAGGTACTGAGGAATCCAAATTTGAGAAGATTAATTGGGAAACCATTTAACTTAATTTATGAAGCCGCAAATAGTGGTTTACGGTTATTATTATTGTTGGTGGAGCTGCCATGTAACGGATTCATTGGGTTCGAACAGCGCATATTAAACTGCTCCACCAGTTCCTAGGCTTTACTTTTCATCTTCGTGAATTTTAACACTTTTGGACGTCAGGCTTGGAAGTATATTAGCCTATGACCGTCAAATTTAAATACAATTTTGAGTCATAAGCCATTTTTTTTTTCAGTCTCTTCCACACATTCATCCTGACCTAGGATCAAATTTTATCGGATCAATTTTATCTAGTCATAAATGATGTTTGAAGTTCACAAATCCTTTTTTTTTAGGTCTTCTTGTTCAGATATTTTTTTACTGATTTGATTTCAGCCCCTAAAAATGCCTGCTATCTTCTTGTAAACTCGTGTTATTGTAAATGTCAGGATATATATCTAGGATCGATTTATAAATACTTATTTATTCTGCAGTCATCATGCATAGAATTTCTTGAGTTTTGGGATCCAAAAGATTTTTTAACTAAATTTTAAATAAAAATGGGTATCAGCTAGTTGTCACTATGAAAACAAAACACAATGTTTCCTTAAAAAAAAATGCATATAATTTTAATTTCTGCCATTTTCATCCACATCATCATCCCAAAATGCAACTGGCAAACTGGTCGCCAGAATTTCATGAACTTTTGCTCCATTTCGAGTCGCAAATTTTGTGTGATGTGTGTGCGTGTTTGGCTGGCCAATTGCCAGACGGGGGAGATTTGGACAATTTTTAGTTCCAGACTGCATGCAGTTTTTTTTGGCTACTGTGGGAACCCAGTCAACCTTGAATCCTTTCCCCACTAAGATTTAAAAGTTCAACTACCCAAGGCATTCAGAGTTAGCGTTTTCAGAGATCATTGATCAACCAAAAGGCAATTGGCAGAACAAAAAGAAGCCATAAATAAATGCTAAGTCTTATAATGACAGCAATAAAGAACACAAAGATGATGATGACTTGGCACACCCCATTCATCAAGTTCGGCAACAGAAAAAGGGACACGCACAGCCGCCAACTCATTGAACTTTTTTGTGTATATTTTGTATATTTCTTTTTTTTTTTGGCTGCGACAACATGTTGCACATGGTTACTCCAGCCAGCCCCCCAGCTAAGTGCAATGTGAGTAGCCAAGATTATATACATATATATGGCTACCAGACGATATATGTCTGCTGCTGCTAATTATTGCCACATACCCACATACTCCACTGGGTTTGGAATCATTTGTGCCTTTTAATGTGTTTTTTTTGTGCTATTTTTAAAGTTCTATAAACTGTGGTGGCATTTGGTTTTTATGATGTTTAATACATTTTTTTTTTTGGGGTGGCGCCTAGGAAAATAATTCCCCTTTGACATGACGCACCTGTCATCGTTCATACCAATTTCAAGCTGTTGAGATTCTATAATGATATCATTAGGTTCACAATTATTTTGTTTTAGATTTAAGAGGGAAGTTTGATTAATCGTTGAATTTTTTTTATACTATGTACCGAGGGTATAAAGAGTATATTGGGTTTGTGCAAGTGCCTCCGATCCTATAAAGTATATATATTCTTGATCAGCATCAACAGTCGAGTCGATATAGACATGTCCGTCTGTCCGTATGAACGCTGATATCTCAGAGATGGTAAGAGATAGAGGTTAGAGGTGTATGGAACATATATTTCTTATTCTTGCAGGCAGATCAAGTTTAGTTTTGATTTTTGCCACGCCCCCTGCCTCCCCCGCAAATTGAAAAAAACTTAATATCTTCCACAATTTTGAAGTTAGGTTGTTCGAACCTTCTAGACATATATTCTACTCATCATTACTTATCGAGCCCCCATACATCGTTTTCCGATCAGATGAACGATAGTAGAGTTGCCACCCCCGCAATTTGAAAAACACCTCAAATATCCCGCAATTTTGGAGTTAGGTTGTTCGAACCTTCTAGACATATATTCTACTCATCATTACTTATCGGTATCTCCGATTGAGTACCCCCGCTTCTCCTTTTACCCATCCATACTATCGACCCCATACATCGTTTTCCGATCAGATGAACAATAGTAGAGTTGCCACCCCCCACAATTTGAAAAACACCTCAAATATCCCGCAATTTTGGAGTTAGGTTGTTCGAACCTTCTAGACATATATTCTACTCATCATTACTTATCGAGCCCCATACATCGTTTTCCGATCAGATGAACAATAGTAGAGTTGCCACCCCCGCAATTTGAAAAACACCTCAAATATCCCGCAATTTTGGAGTTAGGTTGTTCCAACCTTCTAGACATATATTCTACTCATCATTACTTATCGAGCTCCCATACATTGTTTTCCGATCAGATGAACGATGGTAGAGTTGCCACCCCCACAATTTGAAAAACACCTCAGATATCCCGCAATTTTGAAGTTAGGTTGTTCCAACCTATTAGACATATATTCTACTCATCATTATTGTTTTCCGATCAGATGAACGATGGTAGAGTTGCCACCCCCACAATTTGAAAAAAATCTCATATCTTCCACAATTTTAAAGACAGATTGTTTGAACCTTTTAGGCATATATTTTAATCGTCATTACTTATCGATCCACCATACACCGTTTCCAGATCAGATGAACGATTTTCGAGTTATAAGCAAATCAAATAATTACGCTGGGCAGCACTGCCCGTAATCGTGATGGGCAGCACTTGCACAGTTTGTGTGACCCCACACTTTAAAGTTATTAGTTATATACAAACAGGTACAAAGTATATTACAGTCGGGCTTGACCGACTTTCTTACTTGTTTTAAATTTAAAATATATTTTTTTCGATAAAAAAGCATTTGACTAAATGACGCAGTTCGTCTTAAATTAATAGTGAGCAATTGACATTAACAGTCTTCAAAAAGTCACTGACTTGTCAAACAGCTCTCGTACAACAGTTTCAATTTATTTCTCATCTTTCAATCTGCTTAGATCCCCTAATGATATCATTTGATTTTTCGACATTAACATATTCCTAAGTGGATCTTGTGTATGAATCTGAAGCATTCCACAATTGGCATTTTGACATAATGAGGCAACATTTATGCAGTTCACAGACGAAATGCCGCCAAGCACGTGCAGCATGTGGTCCGCGTGGCCAATGTCAGACAACAATACATACAACCCCTCATCCAAGTCAACACTTCATATGCCACAAAAAGAATTTACCGGCTCTTTTATTTAGCATGGATTGCACGTAATTCCGATTAGTTGAGCCTAACCCCACAAAAACTTGAGGCGTTGCCATTGTGTCAGTCAAAATTGATAGAGTTGTTCCCAAGTCAAATACAAATTCCAATATTTATCACTTCAAAAATTTATGAGTCATAAGCAATAAAGTTTTATTAAAAACTATCAGCAATAGCAGCGGCAGCAGCTGGTAGCCAAATCGATCTTCCTTAGTGTCGTAAAAGTCTAAAAAGTCGTCAGAGCGTTGCACATTTAACTACAATCATTGAAGGGAAACCCCTGCCCGTAAGAGACAAAATGTCAACGAAGAAGCGTTAGAAAAAATCGAATAAAATTTTATTTTCAATAGTAAATCGGCTCAATATGTAAAAAAGGGCTACTCCTCCTTCTTTGGTCGGTCACACACGACGAGGCAAGTGTGCAAGAATATGTGTGCCAGTATGTCATGTATTAAGCAAAAGGGACCAGCCCCATCTTTAGTGGACAGAAGACCTGACAGCAATGACAACAACGATAACGACGACTACAAATCTGCATGTTGCTTGATACCCTTACTGAGGGTATGTGGGTTTATACATTCTCTGACAATTGTCTACTTTTTGGTTCTCTCTGATTTCGCTGAGGATCAAGTATCAAAATTGTACAATGTCTTTATGTATCCTAAGGTTGCACAACGTGCAGTTCTCATGTTAGCTTAAGCGTCTCAGTTCCGGCACTTAAAAAGTTGGATATTATATAATTGTTTTCGCCAATCTCGCCCTTAAGCGGAAAAACGACATAATTTTGACAACAAAAAAACCGATATAATTTCGCTCGGAATTTTATACATAATTTTATACTTACTTCAAACGACACAATTTTAACAGAAGTATACTTTTATCGGAACTATTACTACGTTTATGCTATTGAGAAATCATGATTTTTGCCCATTAAAGTATGCAATTTTTTTTAAATTACAAATTATTTATTTGCCCGGAATCATTTATAGTCATTTATGACTGCATTATACATAATCCACATTGTGCATTGACGGACCAGTTAAAAGTATACAAAAACTATTAGTTTTAAGGCTACTAATAAATAAATATTTTATATAATTATTCATATGCATAAACCTAGCATACTTAGAAGGGCAAAAATCATGTTTATTTTATTTGTGTATAAACGTAGTAATAGACATCATTTGTACTGGAAAAAAATATTCTGTGCAATAAAAATAATAACATTTGCATCAGATTCCGGACTATTTTCTTAAGTTCATGTATTTTAAATCAAGGTATAAATAGAATATAAAGAAAATGTATGTTGCCTACTTTCAGGCAGCCTTAAATATATTTGATATTGTCTATAACGACTTGCGTATGATTAAACAGATCCCTGCTTACTTTCCCTTTAGCTTAATTAAAATATAGAAAGCCAGCGGAAAACTTTTTAATCATATGCAGGTCATTATAGCCAATATTATATATATATTTTAAGAGCTGCCTTAAAGTAGGCAACATTCATTTTCTTCATATCCACCTTGATTTGAAAAATATTAACATGAGAAAATGGCTCTAAGTGTAACTTTATTTACACTACGCAAATTGGATTTTTTCTGTATCAAAAAGCATAACTTCTGAATTAATGATGATATTGTTGAAATCTCAAATACATGCAACAGAAATTTTCTAAAGCTGTATTTTCACTTGTCAGAGTTCTTATATAAATTTCTTATGTGTGTTCCTCCAATAGTGTAATAGTCAATCTAAGAAGTTCAAATGTGTCTAAGTTAAGTGTAAAATCCAATCAGCTTTCTCATATGAGCTTTTTGACAGTCAAGTCACAGCTACGTGAGGTAATGTTCAGCCATCTTATATGAGATCTCAGACAAGTGAAAATACAGCTTAAAGCTTCAAAATGTTGCTCAAACAGGGTGCTTCAATATAGGTTAACAAAGTTAGAATGTGCATTTGTTAATTAGTTTTTGGAAACTAAAATTAACAGACAAAAGAATCTCTTCATATTTTTAAAAAGTAATAAATTTAGTGGATTTTTTTTTTTTTATTTTCCAGATCTTAGAATTCTCTAATAAACCATATTTTTCTCCTACATTTATAAAAACTCTCATTAATTTTCTGAGCTTCTTCACAGCTACTTTAGAATTTAGTCAGGCCCGTTAACCCATTTTGAAATTTGATGGGATAAGGGCTGAAAGTATCTAAGATTTCTGTTTGGTACATTGAAGTTAATCTTGCTTAACAATTGTTGTCAATGGTTCCAGAAAAATGGTCGTTTAAAAATAGCAATGATACAATAGTTCTTCGATCATATAGCGTTGACATATGCAGCAGGGCACACCTAAAGGTTCAGAAAAGTTGAGTTAGACAAGAGCGAATTTAGGATATTTTCTCTCTCACGAACTTAGTATACCATTTTTTACTTTACTAGTAAGAGCTATAAGAAAGCAGAATTAGTTGCGCTTTTTGCAGAACATTTTTGTTTTGCTGCAATCGCTGACATTGTTAAGTTTAAATGCCCTGATCTATCTAACAGTAACCAATTAACAGGACGCTGTTAGTCAAAAGCTTATAAAATGTGAGCTTTTCGAAAGGTGTACGGAAATTTTTTTTTGTGGTGTCCCGTTAGCGTACTGCCGATGCGAGAAAGATAGACGCGTGTCATTTTTTACATATGCGTTGCAATCGGCGGACTAAGGTACACAAGAAAGACATGTGGGTAAATAAAAACGGAAAAGACCTGTTTTGGGTCAGCTCTGTTGTGTTCTCACAGCGTTTTTTTCTCTCCCTCTATTCTTTATGTTCGGCAAAAATTTTGTTTTGCAGACAACCTTAAAGTGTTAAAAGATTTTGAAAAAAAAAAAACACAGCACCAGAACCACACTTGAGTGCAAAATAAATATTCGGCTTGAACTCGAGTGGCTCTATTAGCCTGCAGAGTTATTACTAAGAGCCCTAGAGAGTAAGTGCGCGGTTCGTGTTGTCACTCCTTAAGATATTAGTTTGAAAACTTGAACGATTATTACTTGAGCGAAGAGAACAACATGATCGTCTTTTGTGTTGAACCTAAGATACGAACAAATATCGTTTCAAAGGTTGTTTAAGAACGGTTTCATAGTGGCCTAGAGCATGGATCGCCAAGAAGAGAGTAGAGAAAACGTGTGAAAGTGTTGCCTGGTAGCAAATCGACGTCGATGTGCTTCTGATGAAGCGTAGTTTGAGTGTGACTCGCTGCCAATCAGTCAGGCTTAACTTTGGCCAGCAATCTAAATATGAATTTCCGAAAGTTTTTGGTCCCTAGGGGCTATGGCTGGCGAACTCGGGTTCATAGCCCTGTGTCAGAACTAATTGAAGCCTTGTTAAATAAAGTTAAATATTTTTCCGGTTTGAAATGTTTTTCAAAACAGTTTTAAGCGGTTCAAGTGTATTTCTAAAAAATTCTCAAAATTGAAATTTTCTGTGGAGTTAAATATATTTTCAGTTTAGAATCGAAAAAGTTTTAGTTTAAAGGCCTATTCTCAGATGACATAAATTTTATTTCCGGGACTATGCTTCATATAAATGAGTCAGCTGTTTAAAAGCTGATTCTGATTTCAAAGCTCTACAAAGTGTTTCTATTCATATGAAGCATTTTGACGAAAATCATTTTTATGTCATCTGAGCAGATCAAAAGTCATTAAACCAAATTATAACTTATTCAAAATTGATTATAATGGTACCAAACATTTTTTAATAAAAAAAAAATATATATATAAAAATATTGTTAAGAACTCGAGCTTGGTCGGTTGTTAAAGTAGTTTGTTTTCAATTTAAATTAAAGATTATTGTATATTCAAACAATAAATTGCATAAATCGGTGTTTTTAGTGGTAGACGCATATTTTCTTAGTATCAAGGGTGGCTAATGAAAGCTGCTACCAAATAATAACGTTATAGCTTTTGTTCAATTGGATAATCGGTTATTTTTTTTGTTTTGAATTCACTGACTGATTTTCTATTTTAAAAAATATGGCGTGAAGATATTTTATGCAACAGAATTCCAGGCTGCTTCCTAAAATAATTTATTTGAATTTTTAAAAAAAGGTTTTTGTAATTTATTTATGTAGCATCATTCATCAGCCACCCTGTAGAAGCGAAGTCGTTTCTACACATCATCGTTTTCCATGTGCCTTCAGATCAGTTCTGCTTTAACTATTTTGCATTTGATAATGGTATTTGACTAGAAACATTTCTTTTGTCAACAATTTGACTTATCTCTAAAAGTTTACTCACTTATTTATTTAATAGGGTATCCCATTTTCGACTTGGCATTTCCCTTCATGCTCATTGGGCGTACGTTTGGCTCTTGGCAATATGTGTTGTATTGGGTTTTCTTTGCCCTCCCTAAGTGAACTATTAGCTCTGTTGATTTTATGTTTTCCAATTTGTTTTGTATGTACTTTTTACATGTTTTTGCCCCACCTCTCTTTTTCTCCCTGCCACACATTGTCAGCGTCAAAATTTTCGCTGTCATTCAGCGTTAACGTTTATTGCCCTTTTGTTCGATTTGGCAATTCGTTTTTGTTTGATTTAAAGGATTTGCATGCCAAATTTGTCTTTATTTGTTTTAGAATTTGTTTTTAAGGTTAACACCCACCCACCTACACACACACACACACAGCCACACCTGAACGCATCAACAAGTTTTGTCGCCCCGGTTAAAGTGGGGAAATATTTTACAAACAGCTTTGCATAAATAAAATCGATAGCCCAGCGAGTGCAACAGCAAAACAAGTTGTTAAGTTGTTTGCCACAAACCCAAAATCCGTGCATTAACCCACACATCGGAGGAGGAGACCCAGAGACGACCAACTGTTGCTCACTTAAGATTGGGCAAAACGATAAATGCCAAAATGTAATTTGATATCTATATAGAAGCTGACGCACACAACTGACACAGCTGACTCTGAACGCTCATCATCATGTACTTTATGCATATGCTATGATCAAAAAAACAAGATATGACCATAAATTGCACTGACTTGCATTTACAAGCAAATGAAAAATGAATGAACAAGCTGACAAGTTGATATGATTTTCAATGAAAGAGATTAAAAAAACAGGTATTCTACTTTGTTAGCTTAGGGATAGGGAAAGCTAAGTAGTTGCTAGCACTTTCGAACATATAAAATATATTTATTATGGGATCCCTCTGAACGTGCTTTGTTTGTTTTAAGGTTAAATTGTTGATCGAGTAATACGATTTACAGTTAGATATTACCTGTTTTGAGTGAGCTTCGTTTGCTAAACTAACTTTTTCGCTGGATTTATATTAATTTGCAAAATCAAATTTATATCTGTTAATGCACAAAATCAATCAAAAAATTTTGAATGCATAAATTTTTATTAAAATCAGAGCGGTAAACCCCTGAAATTATAAAAAGAATTGTGATTGAGGTTAAGACTCACGATGTGAAACATGTTAATTGAAAACTGTTTATATACCGTGAGAAATACCATGGTTGGCCAGGCGATTGCTTGGAAGTTTAAAAAAGCAGTGCTGGAAACCATGTTGGGTATCAATGTTACGTACCAGTGTTGGAAAACACTGTAGAAAACCGTATTGGAAAATAGTGTTTAAACAGTGTTGAAAAGAAGTGTTGGAAAATAGAGTGGGAAAACAGTGTTGTAAAACAGCGTTGGAAAACAGTGGTGTAAAACATTGTTGGAGTCAGGGAATCAAGCCGAATCGAATTTCGGTTCCGGTTCCGGTTCTGGTACGTACCAAAACTAATGTATATCAACTGGATTTCCAGCTACAATGGCTAGCATAAGTAAGCGTCGGTCCATCCTCTGAATAACAAGAACGCGTACTAATTTCTTTATAATCATTTGATCGTTTGATTAATGAGAAAACAATACTACTACCTTAGAAAAAATTCTAAATTCACAAGTTCAATATCGTCTTTCCATCTTGAAACTCTTCGATAAACTGAACCGAACCGAACCGTTTTTAAAGGCGGTTTTCTGTTTGTTTCAGTATTTTTGGAAGAACACCGGTTCGGTTCTTGGTTCGGTTTAAGAGCACAAAAACGCGGTTCGGTTTGGTTTGGTTCGGTTCAGAACCGGTTTGCATCCCTGCAAAAAATACTTAATAACGGTTCCGGTTCTGAGTTTCAATTGGTTCTTTTCGGTATACGGTTCCAGTTCGGGTTCCGGTTTGACACTCTGGTTGGAATACAGTGTTGGAAAACATTGTGGGAAAACAGTTCTGGAAAACAGTGTTGGAAAACAGTGTTGAAAAACAGTGTTGGAAAACAGTGTTGGAAAACAGTGTTGGAAAACAGTGTTGGAAAACAGTGATGGAAAACAGTGTTGGAAAACAGTGTTGGAAAACAGTGTTGGACAACAGTGTTGGAAAACAGTGTTGGAAATCAGTGTTGGAAAACAGTGTTGGAAAACAGTGTTGGAAAACAGTGTTGAGAAAACAGTGTTGGGTAACATTGTTGGAAAACAGTGCTGGAGAACTGGAATACAGTGTTGGAAAACGCCTCAATTTTAGTACATATCATATTTTACCTATCATCCATCAATAGTCTACTGCTATTGCTGCGGTGGTTGCGAAATTTTAGTTTGGAAGCAGTCTGCTTGTGCGCTCTGTAATTCATTTTTAAGCGACGCGATTGCTTGGCGACAAAGTAAGGCCAATGGGAGCAGTTGGGAACAAGAGCTTGCCCACCGCTGGTCTACTGTATTAACGGGATGGATAATTCATACATTTTGTGTATTTTGAAAAAATCAATTTTGAAATGCAATACAAATCGTTGTTCGAGCTTTGACTTTGAATTTAGCCGTGCTGAGGGCGTTTTTTCAAATTTCATACCGATTGGATCAAAGAAAATATGTTCCCATAAAACCTTTTCGGGAATTTCCATTCTCTTGGGGGTGGAATTTCCAAAAACTCCCTTTTTGAACAAAATTGCATAACAAATGGATTCTGATTTTTTGTTAAGAAATCTGTCTTGAGTTTGTCATTATATGTGCTATATAAATGGTGCCTGATTTGCTGATTGTATATACTTTATCGACAGACTCAACTCGTCACACACAAAATATCCCTCCGCCTTAACCTTTTTTGTTTTCAGTTTTCTTTTCTTTTCCTTTCCATTCACACATTGATTTCACTCAAGCAGCTAATTGAGTATTTACTGTCAGCAACAATTTCTCATTCATTGATACATTTATCAACGAAATGTTTTCATCAGAAATGTCATGCCTAATTAATAGAATAAAACACTTTTACTTCATGCTCACAATTAAGAGTCATTTGCATATACTGGCACAACTTTTGTGAAAGTGTTGTACTTGTATTTTGTTCTCTGTCATGTAGCTTAAGCCACGCTTGATAAATATTAATTGTCTCCTCAGTGACAATTTGAGGTCAGCAACATAGTGTCGCTCTGTCTCTGGCGCCCATTAATTGTGCTAGATTATGCACACATGTCGAATGACCGAATTAAAGTGCCTCAACAGAACAGTCCAGAAAATGTATGTTGTTGTTTATCAATTGCCCTTGGGTGATTACAAAATGAGCTAAAAACGGAGCTCATTATGATTAATTGGTGGGGGAAAGGGAATGGGAAGTTGACAAAAATTATATTTATAGCTTGATCCCTGACATTTCAACTATGCATCTAGGTGTGTCCCCCAGCAATCAAATCTAACGATCAGGCAGTGTTTCTAATTGCCATTTAGCCATTAATCTCTACCATTGAACAAGAGAGGAGGAGAGAGAGATCTATTGAATGAATCATTAAGTTGGTTTTTGTTTTAGGCTTATGCAGCCAAATTTTGTGTACCAGACGACCACACAAATTTGTGCGGCTTCTACTTATTGTATGGGGGCTGGGCTAGTGGGACTTTGTGGTTAAATTTGTGTTTGTGTCCTCCTAATTACAAAATGCAGTCATAGTTGCTGAGGGATGGATGTGTCTGCATACAAAATTTAGTCTGGCACAGGGACTCGTGTTACCAATAATTGCGGCCTGACAACCAGATGAAGTGTCTGCGGTTGGCTTAATGCAAACCTCAAGTGTGTGTGTGTGTGTGTATGCGTTTGTAGTTGTATCATTTTGAACGTTTTAACAAATTTGTAATGATTTCTCTCTTTTGTCTCTTGCAGTGTCCTGGCTGTGATCATCATGCACTCAATATTAATTATCCTAAGCCTTCTTTGGGCTCTAGTCGTTCCTGCATTTGGGGGTATTGATCTAATGGGACAATCTATTAAAGGTAAGAATGTGCTATAACTTATATAAATTAATTAAATCATCTCATGCAATCAAAATATATTGGAATATTCAAATAATTTGTTAAACGGTTAATAGTAAAATAAATGTTGTCTCAAAGTTTTTTTTTGAAATTATTTTTCAACTGTATGGGCTTGACAGTCAAATGTATTTCGTATGTAAAAACAATATATTTTATTAATTCAAACACTTTCTAAAAATGTCTGAAAAATGTTTTCATTATTGATAGCATAATGATGGCATCTTAAACATTTTTAAAAATTGCATGGCATACTTTTAGGCACCAGAAAATAATACAAATGCCAGAGCATAACTTACAGGCATAAATAAATTATTAAAAAAAATTTAATACAAAAAAATAATATTCATCTTCATATTGTATACACTTTTGTATGTATATAAAAAAATAAATAATTCTGTATATTAATTTTGCCCAGAAGCGTGCACCGCAAACATTTATTCATTTCCGACCGCATTACATATATGTATAGTCAATTCCAAATAAAAAAAAATTAATTTAAATTTTATTTAGTCTCCAAATAAATTTAGTTTTTTCACGTTTTTTAATAATTTTTTTCATCCAATTTTCTTTGGCAAATGCAAAGATATAGCTATTAATTTTTTTTGCGTTACATCAAAATGAATAAGAACGGTCAAAAATAATTTTTTTTCTATTGCTTTATTATACAAAAATTTACAATGGTTAAACTGGAGAAAAAATCGTCTTTTTTGGCGAAAAAACTAAATATATTCTTAATCAGGACCACGAGCTGAGCATTGTTTGCCATAGAGCTTTCCTTTAATAAAACTTTAGAAGTGAGTTTAGCAGTAATGAATCAAGGCATTAGCATTAGAGTTATCAACAGTTCATGAGTACAGTTTAGTACTGTTACATTACTACCTATTAAATTCACCTATAAAACTAGTACAAAAAGGTATGTCTAAAAACGAATGTCATGAAAGAACGACCCTTTGAAAATTATTGATATAAAGCATAGAAAGCATGGCCAGTCAAATGGAGAGGGACGAAAAATGTGGCTGTGTTGGTGAGCGCTACTGTTGACATCGACTCGCAAAAGAAGTTCTTTGCTACAAATCAGATTCAGACTGATGAACCTGGTGAAACAAGAAATAGCTGAAGACGTTAAAACTATTTTAACAAATGATTTAAATTATATTTAGACTAATGATGCAAACTTATGTAATTTTAATGAACTTAAAATGAAAATACTAGAAGACATTATTTAATTTAAAAAAAAACTTTTTTACACACCTGCTAGGTAGCTATATTATCAAATTTTTGTTCAAAACAAATTAATTTTTAATAATTTTTTTGTTGAGGTTTGAGTAAGGGCAGAATTATTCCGATTTAGGATAGCCTGGGACTCGGAAAAAAAAACGAGAGATTCCTGCTTCGAGCCGTTTGTTGTAAAATTTGTTAGTCTTTACTCATTAAAACGAAGTTTTTGTAAGTTTTGGTTAGATTTTAGACCCAAAAACAATAGTTTTCTGAAGTATTGACCCTTAGCAAAGTTTGTGAGCAATTTTATATTATTTTAAAATAATTCATTTTGTTTTTGCAAGTCTAGTAACTTTTGGCTTACAACTTCTTGCAACAGTGCTGTCATATAACTGATCTGTTGAAAAATGGTTCCTTATCGAAAAATGTTTTGTTTTCCCTGATAGCGTTCTTAAACTCGAAAATTTTTAGTACTATATGCTTTCAAACAGTTTGCGTATTCTGGTCAAAATAAGATGACTATATCATATAGCTGGCATAGAACCAATCTATATATTTTTCTGAGAAAACTTGTTTGATTTTCATGGAGTATTCTTAAATTTTGAAGTCAACCAAGGATTCTTAATGATTTTGAATTTATTAATATCTAACAAAAATATCCTTTATATAATCTATCAAATCTATCGGTGAAATTAGTTGGAGCGAGCTCGTGCAAGTGTATAAAAACATCAGCACAGTCTAAATAAGCTATGACTTCTCGTTTTTATTTTTTTAAACCGTCGAACTTCAAACCCAATTTAAAATAGATCGGGCCAAATTACGCTTGTAGAGAGATTTTCCAAATTCCGAAAATCGCAAGACTAAATTTTTTACAAACCGAGTTACAATACATACAAAAATGTCCAAGAATTTCGCGTACTTTACTTACAAAACGAGCTTTAAGTCAATTAGATAATTTCTCCCCTTGGGGTAAATTTTTCCAAAATCCAGACTTAGTTCCGATTTTCGACACATATGGAAACCACCGTCCAAGTTTCAGCTTTTTGTCTCCCATCGTTCAAGCTGGGTGTAGATTTCCAATCAGTCAGTGAATGATTGAGTAAAAAGAGTAAATCCAGAGCTGTAACAAATTGAAATCATTTTTGATTTTTGCATATTGATTGATTTAATTGACCTTTTTATTTGTATGCAATCATTACAAATTGGTTTAAAGTATTTTAAAAACCATTTTGGAGCAATTAGATTGTTTATATTTTTAGTTCGTTTGAATAATTCATTTGATTCATTTTGTGATTTAAATGTTAGGGGCATGGAGCAATTAGATTGATTTAAGGTGTAGAGTGGAAAAACGGAATTGCGTGTTTCGTTTATTAAAGTTAATCATCTATAAAATACAAGTAACATGCAGTATTCATTTTTCTTTTCTATATTATTGATTACTAATTATTCAGTTTTTATTGATAATTTCCTCAACGCTAATAAATAGGCCAGTTGAATGAAATATAAGATTTTAGCAAATGGGTGGAGTGCGTGATTTTCGTGACACGTCAAGTCAATTTCGGGTGACGCTAAACCTAAAAAAATTGGAACGTCTCAAAATTTTTTATTTCATGATGGGTAGATACTGGTTTTCAATGAATTTTGAGATATGAAAATCAAAAGAATTAATTTAGAACGATATCTTTAATAAATTTCTGAAATTGAAAAATAAAGCTGACAAATTCCCGGCATATATTAGCCGAATTTTCATTAAAAATTGGGCTAATTACACTGGGCAAGTCAAAAAAAAAGACATGATCAACTTTAACGGTTTTCCCCAATTTTGGGCCCTGGGAATCGAACTGCATCTGTTTTTGAGTTTTTCATCAAGTCCATTTTTTTAATTGTAAAAAAATTTTATCTGGTTCTTGTGAAATCTGAATAAATATATTTAAATATCCTCTAATTAACTACATTTACAGATTTTCGATATAATTGCGCTTCCAAAATAACAAAAACTAAAATAATTGCATCCTTTTTTATTACAATATTTTACAAAAAAATTATTTGAAATTTTCAAATATTAAGTAAAATCACAATAAAATCATTTTTTCGATGTTTTCCCTTTTGTTCTCCAACAATAACTTGATTTCTAATTGAATATTTTCTAATTTAATGTAATTTGGTAATAAAAATTATGTTAAAAACATTGTAATTTTTTTGAATTTCAATCTATATCTTTTGAATGCGCAATGATTTTGAAAAGAATTTAAATGAAATAAATTAGAGGACATTTAAATCTATTTATTTAGATTTTTGTAATTTACAAAAAAATTTTTTAACTTTTTGCAAATTTTTTGATTTTTAATTTTGGCGCAAATTATTAGGAGCAAGATTGTTGTATAACAACAAATTCAACAAATTTTATTTCTGGCCGAAATCCGCTAATTAATTTTTTGTTAACGAAATACATCGTATTGCTTAAAAGTAAAAAATTCCAAATTAAAAACAAATTGTATCTGCTCCCTACAAAAAAAAAATCAAATATGTTGAATATGTAATAGCTTTAAAAATGGTACTAAACCGATAAAATCCAAATATAAATGTAATTTTATTATTTGCTTCGGCCTTAGAAATGAACTTATAAGAGCATGTTTCGAACAGCTGCCCTTTTGTGTGCAATCAACCATTAAAGTTTTGAAATTCTCATTAAAAAATGTTACGTTTTTTTCTCCCCCTCCACTTCACAGATGCCCTGGCCGAATACTCACTGATCGACATCATGTACAACAATCAATTCACTGGCATTGAGATTGGTGAGGCTGAAGATGGATTTCCATCATTTAAATTTCTGCAAACAGCCGATGTGAAATCGCCATATCGAATGCTTTTGCCCGAGAAACTCTACGAATTCGCCATACACATTGCCTACCGCCAAAGCTCCCTAAAGGGTGGCTATTTGTTCAGTGTGGTCGATCCATTGGATACGGTGGTCCAGCTCGGTGTTCATTTGTCGCCGGTGGTCAAGAATAGTTACAATGTGACGCTAGTCTATACACAGGCCGACCAGGGTGTGGGTCGCCGGTTGGCCAGCTTTGGGGTGGCTTATGTGCCGGATAAATGGAATACGATTGAGTTTCAGGTGCTGAGCGATAAGGTCTCCTTCTACTATGACTGTGAGCTAAAGAATAGCACGACAGTGGTGAGGGAACCATTTGAATTGGTATTCGATTCGGCATCGACTTTGTATATAGGCCAGGCGGGCCCTAAAATCAGAGGAAATTTCGAGGTAAGTGATGAGCTAAGAAAAATAACAAACAGATGGAATAATTTTCGAAATGCAGCAGCAATTGAAATTTTGTAAGTGGGTAACTTCAACATGCTTGAAAGCTTTTCACCTTTCAAGTGGCGCCATTTGCTAGACCAGCGGGCAAAACTTACAAGTCTCAACCCTGAGTTTAGCACTCATTTTATAACTCACTCAATAGCAAGAGAGATAGCGGGTGAGTGGGTGAGTGAGTGAGTGAGTGAGTGAAAGAGAGAGGCAGCTAGACTCTTATTCAGCACTCAAACCCCAAAACATTCAGGCACGAGTCCATTTATGTTGTCTGAGGGCACGAACAGAAATTGCTGTGATTTGTCGTTTCGACTGAAGTACGTTTACCTTTTTCAGTCGCGTTCGCATATTCAAACAGTACAGTTCATTCCGGTTGGCGACCGTGCTACAAAATGCATTTTTTTGTTGTTGTTCGAGCAACGAAGAATGAAACTTCGTCGAGGATGATTCGGTTCGCGAGTGCAAATGAAGCCTTTGTGCAAAGTTTAGCCGCAAAAAATGAAAGTGATTTATATGCCTAAATGAAATATGTGTTGAAGCAAATAAAAGAAAAAAAAAAAAAAATGAAAGAATCCCCAAAATCAAGTCAATTAAATTTCAATTATGCGTTTTACCATAAAAGAAAAGCGGCGCAAGCGTTTCAAAATGCGACCGTTAAGTGACTAAACAAATCAAATAAAACAAAAACAAAGCATATCTTGAACATATCTTAAAAATCCAATTGAAACTAAACACTTAAGAATATATTCACAATTTATATGATTCATATCTGGGGACAAAAAAAAACGAAGTTAAAGGCACGCGCGCGTTTTGCCGGTCCTCTACTGCCCACCAACTGGTTCAAAAAAAAAAAATTGAAAATCAATCAAATGCATTTAAATTAATTACACACGCAGCGGGAGTTAAGAAATCATTTTCCAAGTACAAAGTGAACACAAAGAAAAATACATATTTTATAATTCAATTATCTGTGATTTTTTGTGTTTTTGTTGTAAAGTGACTTTAAGAAAACAACAACAAAAAACTAGGTAAATATTGTTTTTTGCACACTCAAATGGTTTTTGGTACGCTGGCCCCATCAAATTGTACGCTCTGGTCGTCGCATAAATTATGACAAACTCATGGATGTGTGCTATGTGTGTGTGTGTGTGTGTGAGTGGCGCGCCTAAATCAATGGCAAACTCATTAAAGCTTCAGCTAAAACTGTTTTGGCCCAACGCGTCAGTAACCACAGCTCCATTCCCTACAATCGCTCCCTGTGTCCCTTCCTCTGTGTCCCTTTTTGCATATGCATATTAAAGCAGCACCGGGCGTATGTGTGTGTGTGTGTGTGATAAATGTGTGAATGTGTATTTGTGACCGCCTTTTGTCTTTGACTTTAACGTTCCTTTTTGCATATTGGCCCCAAAAGGCAAAAGAAAAAATTCGTATTATATTATTAAATATATAAAAATTCGCTTAGCAAGTTGGCATTCAGAAGTTTTCGTTTTACTCAAACAATAGAACAATACAAATGGTATATGAAAAGGTCTGTTAGATATACGAAAAATTTGTCTAGCTTAAAGCTTAGAATAAATTTTTGAAGCTATCTATTCGAGAGCAGCTGATATGGCAGCTGAGCTGCCAACACTTGAAATTCTAAAGAAGGTTTTGTTCGGTGGTTAAACAAATAAGTTTTCTCAAACCATTTTACAAATCGTAGACTACGATGTTTGAGGATATACCATTTTGAATATCTTGAATAAATTGCTTAAATATCATCACTTAAGTGAGCTTAAAGAGAGAATTACAAAAAATTCCAACATGATGGAGCATTTTCACAAACAGATTCGTGTTTAGAGCGTTGAAAATCAACTAGAATTATCACCCAAAAGGCCGTTTTCTCATCTTCATGTTTTTAAAATTTAGGTGCTTTTTTAAGAAAATTATGCTGCCTACTCTTAGGCCGCTATTAAAATCATTAGAGGCACAAGCATAAATATTTTAAAAGCGGCCTAAAAGCAGTCAACATATTTTTTTTAAAAAGCTTCAAGATTAGAAATACATGAAGATGCGAAAACGGCCTTAAGTTTAGGTTTGACCATGATTGGATTACTAAGAAATCTTAAAAAAAAGCTAGAGGCTTCAAGTAAGTAGAAAGTAGACTTCTTATATCTTCCCCAATTTTGTATTCAAGTGGTCCATGCGAAACCTAGCAGAAGTTTGTTACGCGGAAATCACCTCCCGCCCCACTTCCATAAACACTTAGAAAAAAATAGTTCTAAACATACTGAAAAACCTGATTTGGTTTTGATAGTAGCGTGCTCAAAGTTTGAAGTCAACTATCAAATCTTAATGATTTTGAATTTGAAAATCGATTAAATTAGTTGAAAGCAAATGTATTGAATCTTTGGAACAGTGAAAGTTAGCTTTGCCTTCTCACTTTCGTATATCGAGATTGGCGGGTTTAAGTTAAGAACACTTTTATTATATTATATTATTTATTCCGTGCTTTTTTTTTAAATTTTATTCCTAACCTCCTCGCCACACCCACATTGTCAATTAATCTCCATCTAAGTTAGTCGGGATTTACACCATGAAGCAAACTTCATGAAGTTTGCTTAGTAGGCGTGGAATTTAGAGGAAGTCTCTCTTAAACGAATAGAAAAAAAATCTCGCCTACTAAGAAAACTTCAGTAAGTTTGCTTCATCATGTAAGTCCTGCTTCGTAGACATCTTAGACAGTTGCACCACCGTGATTTAAGCTCAGTTATAAAGCGAGTACGTCATTTATCAAGAACCATTTTAAGGGCCGTTTTCTCATGTTCCTGTTTTCTTAAATCCAGGTGCTTTTTGAGAATATTTGTGTTGCCTACTTTTAGGCCGCATTTCAAATGTCATATCTTAAAAAGCACCTAAATTTGAAAAACGGGAACATGAGAAAACGTCCCTAAGAACGAATTTTCTTAGTTCGTTCGTTGATATAAAACGAATGGTATATTTTTGAAAACGTGGGCTTATCCAGAATGAGAAACGATCGTGTATAAAAGTATAAAATTGGTGCTGCTTTTTTTACCGCCATTTTTTTGGAGTGTAGTTATATTCCTCATTAATCGATTCTCCAATTTTAAGAAAGCTCATATAACGATAGTCGAGCTGTAAGCAAAACAAATTATGCTTGGCATCTACGTGATAGGGGAAGAACTCACACAGTTAACTGTGTGTTATCAGCTATCAGTTACATACAATCTTTGAAAGGTACATACTACTTTTATACACACAAAATGTTAATGATAAATGCCTCTAAAAGTATGCAAATTTTTTTTTATTTTTATAATTATCTATTTAAAATAGTCGGTTATGGTAGAGTCATACATAATTCACACTGTGCATTTGTTCATATTGTTGAAGAGGTTATAGTTATACAAAATAAAAGGTAAGGCAAATATAGGAAAAGTGTTCTAAATCTATCAAGACATGCATACTTTAAAGGGAATTATCATTATAAATTTGTAGTATAAACGAGGAGAGGCACAAAAAAACAAAAAATCGAATCCGACAAAATCAATCCTAAATCGAAAAAGGCGATCTCTAATTTTCTCACAAGTACGAAAGGCTTGACGTAGACGAATTTAACAATCCCAAAAATTTTTGGATCTAATTTTGAAGTAGGATCGAACTTGAAATGAATGGACTAACGGTTATCTTATTTCAACCAAATCCATATCCAAATATTTCTTAGTAAAACTGGTTCTTTAGCTCTTCAGCTTTGCGCGTTTAACTGAGCGCTTAGACATATAAAATTTATAATTTTTTCCAATTCCAATATCTAGTAAAAATTTAATTTCATGGATCTCAAAATATACGGCCCTGCTCCGAACTCCGAGTCGATTTTCGTGTAAACGTTTGTAAAATGTTTATGATATTAATTTTTCTCATCATTAAAGCTTTGATTTTCGAAGTTGAAAAATACATTTTTATTTGTACAAATATTTTTACCAATGAAAAATTTTTAATCCCCGGTACCTATTTTGATCATAATTGGATACTACTGACTGAGCTGTGATATCAAATATAAAATGAAATAAATGAGGTATATTTTCACAATCAGGCGTGCCCCGGATATCTTTAGAGATTTTCGTATAAACTACTGCATTTCAAAGCAATCTTGAATGTCTTTATATGTGAAATGACAAGCATTAGTTCGCTTACTAAATCAAATGAAAGGAAATCAGAACGAATTAAATATATGTACTTGGCTTTGAGCAGTCGAGGAGGGAAGACGGATGATACATTTTAGTGTGTGTCCCAAAATTCCCACAACATTTGAATTTGCCGCCATTTGTGCATTAAAGAAGAAAACAGTTTGTCAACTTAGTAAAATAAAAGCATAACACGATTTCATATCTATGATTTATATTAGTTTATCTGTTGATTGGAGGACTTTAATGGACAGCTGTTTAAAAGCATTCTGATTTCAAAGCTTTACGAAAGTGTTTCTATTCATATGAAGCATTGTGCCGAAAATAAAATTTATGTCATCTGAGATCAGGCCTTTAGAATAAGATTCCAATTCACAAGCAAAGGTTAGGTTCGGTTGAACAGGTCGAATTGGGAATAAATTCAAGATCTTAACCATTTTCACGCTATGGCCGTAGGTGAAGGATCCTTCTGAATCATTTTGAATGTAGAACGAATTTTAAACTGCCTTTTGATGAGCGCTGGATAATGTACATTTTCCTCCTCGTCCACTTAGTTGCAGCTACTGCAAAAGTCGTTGTGTATAATGCCGAGACTTGCGGTGTGTCCTCCTATTAGGCAGTTTCCAGTAAGGGTAATGTTCTCTATTCCTTGATGGAAAAGCCCCCTATAATTATTAATATTCAGAGTCGGCCATGTAAGCCTAAATGCTTCACATGTGCAACTCGCTTGCCCTCAATCTATGGTTATTCGACAGTTAGTTTCCTTTGCTTGTAGTTTAAAAGTCGCAATTCTCTAGTTTAATTTTTAATACTTTTATTTTGACTCTAGCTTATTAAGCATGTTCATAAAAATTTCCATATAATCCAGTATGAAAAAAAGTTAATAGCACAAGTCAAACAAATAGTTTCAGTGGCTAAACTCTGTTTTGCATTCAATGAATATATTCACAAAACAAACACAAAACATTGCTCTAAATTTGATAAATAAAATTGCTGAAAACAATATGTGTTAGCAAAAACCAATTTCCCACAAAAAGGGGGCAGGATGGTGAGTGGGAAGGGGTTTAG
Organism: Lordiphosa mommai; assembly: GCA_018904225.1. Lineage (NCBI taxonomy): Eukaryota > Metazoa > Arthropoda > Insecta > Diptera > Drosophilidae > Lordiphosa > Lordiphosa mommai. The sequence continues at coordinate 26,093 of JAEIFT010000486.1, read as the reverse complement.
CAAATTACATTTATAAATAAACAATATAAATTGAATTTAAAATTATGTCAACCAGCTAGCCAGTGAATGGGCTCAAAATATTGTATTATGTTGATGATGGTAAATTGATAAATTTACACAAATCAAAATTGCATATTAGTGCAAATCAGGCTTTATGTAAAACGTGATGAAACCCCCAAAGTGTAAACATAAAACACAACAAACAAAAACTCGCATTTATGTGATATTTATGATTATTTATGCTTGTGGCAAAAACTGCAGGAAAAAGCCAGTAATATCAATGATTTTTTTTTTTGTTGCAGTTTTGGCTCCTGTATGCGTAATTAAATGCAAGCACAGTTGGATACAAATTTGAAAATTTTACTGACCTTCTCCTCTGACAGTTGAGAAGTGAAATAAGTTAGAAACTGATGAAAAATAAACAAAATAAACTGGGTTTTTATTGTTCTAAACTTTCACTTTTCATAAAGTTATATGCATTTGCTACTGGTATTTGGCAACAATTTTATTCAACTAGTTTATTTGAAAGGTAATATGCATATACACAAACTTTCACATATTTAATATGTTGCCAACAGTATGTCTGTTAAGGACTCTTACACTTGGTTAGAGAATCAACCATTTGGAGAGCTGACTTTAAGGTGGCCTAAAAGCTCTAAGTAAATTATAAAATAGTTAACTTTAGAGGGATCAACATCTAACAGAGAGGGCGCATTACAAACATCAGTTAAAAATGAATTACATATAAGGCAATTCGAAATTTAAGAAAAAATTTTATTAGGTGGAAGAAAAAGTGTGGTGGCACTTTTAGGTTATTAAGAAAAGTAACTATTGTGGAAATAAACAAAACTATTTATAATTTCGGAAAAGTTCTACTGTGGTCCAAATTGTTGGTAATGTGGCAGTGCGGGTTTTAATAAAGTTGTTGATCATTTATTTTGAAAATTGGCGTTCATTTTTACGGCATTTTAGATATGGACAATCTAAAGGTTTGTCTTGACACTTTTTGATATTATCGTAAAGTACAATCCTTAACTTTAAAATAAATATATTTAATCAGTTTTGGGATATACATTTTCATTTACAAAAAGGAGGAATAAAACAATATTTCAAATACTATGAGTGTGATAAATGATTTGACCTTATTATAATTTCATCGATTTAATTTTATAATGGTGCGAAAAGAGTTTAATATTTAATAAAAAGTCATTTTATTGAATTTGAATGAAAATTCTCATCAACACCTGTCTTTTTTTGTTCCAATGTTTATTTTAAGAAAATTATAACTTTAATTATTAAATAAACAAAATATTTATAAAAAATTTTTATTTAGGATACCCTCTGTTCCAGACGAGCTCTACAGTGCCATAAGTTAATTAAGAGATTACTGAGTATGAGAATAAAGAATAAAATAAAGATAGCAATAACCAAATTATGAAAGTTAAGATTTAAATTTTGTTTTATGCTTACGAGTTGCATAACTATAGCCGCACTTGAAGAACGTCGGACAAACGATAGACAAATGTTAGGGAAATAATATTTTTAAAATTAATTTTGGTAATGAGTATGACCTATCCACCAGTGACTTCAGCAAATTTGGGAAAAGTTCTTTCCATGACTTAATTATTGTCAGTTTTAGCTTCTTAAAATGTTTTGTTTTGGCAGAATATTTTTCGAACTAATAAAGTCCACAAGTTCTCCATGTGATTCAAGTCAGCAGAACATGGGGGTTTTTATCCGTCCATAATCATCTTAATTGTTCCAATATTTTGGACCAGCTTGTCGGAGCGACCATATTTTTTTTTACTAATCATCCAAACTAATCGATTTTCATGTCTAATTTGCCCTTTTTTCGACATCAGAAAGCAAAGTTCTCCTTTGAATATTAATTTATTCGACAGAAAAAAACAGTTTTTTATTATTTAATTTAATGAAACAACCGAAATTACCGCTTACCAAACACTGAATGGGAAATTAAACTGTGCGGCTATAGTTCTGCACTTTCCATATAAGATGGTTAGCTATTACAGCAGATATTGTATGCGTACGTAAGAATGGGTCTAATAAATGCTTGGTATATGACAATTTTGACTCTATGACAAGTGTTTCGAATACATTAGGATTTTAAGTGAAAAGAATGGCATTTTGGCTTTGGCTAGCTGCATATTAGTATGTTTGTTGAATTATAAGAAATGGTCAAGCTACTTAACATTACTGTATGATGCAATGTTTGCATTAATTATGGTAGATGAAACTTCAAACTTTTCCTTTTTCTCCTAATATCGGCATTGCTATTTTTAAAAGAAGGCCTGAAAAATAAAGCTTCACATTTGTAGTAGTTTATTTTCAGGTGCCACTAAAGGCTTACATCTTGAAGCTTCATGTTGATGCTTGAGATTGTGCTGCCTGACTATAAAAAAAAAAAAAAAAATCTTCCCTTAAAAAAATTCCAAAAATAGTTTGAAAGTATTTATTTCAAATAAAATCTCTATAATTTCACAGCCTGGTGCCATATAGTTTTTATTGCAAATTTCCCATTAATATATTACTCCTTAAAAGCCGGTACTGAAAAATTGTACGACACCTTTTGCTCGTTCAATCTATTTATGCTCTCATAAATGTATGTTTTTATTACGCCTAGAGCCGCAGGTCGTTAAATTCTTATACTTTATGAGTTTATCAGGGGTAAAATGCAGACCAAACGGGGCACAGAAAAAACCATAATCAAATCAAAATGTCCACACACAACTACATATAGGAATTTTATGATATTTTGAAACTCTCCATCCTCAACCAATAAATATAAATTATGTAAATTTTTTGAACTATAATTAAACCAGCTGATAGCAACGCCCCAACCCCAAAAAGTATGCTACATTTTGTTGGTTTGTTATTAATTTAAGCCAGGAGTTTATGTGCGCGTTTTAATCATTGAGGAACACGCGTGCTTGCCACACACACATGTAAACCCATACAGCTGGGGGGAAGGGGCGGCTGCTTATCGATCAAACGCTTAGAAAAACTCAAAAAGTGAGCAGGGCGTTTCTTCAACGATTTGTTACACATGTGTGACATGTAACCAGACAAAAGAACAAAAAAAAAAGGCAAATCTGCTTATTAAAAATTACATGTCAAACGGAGGACTCACACATAAAACATTTTGTGAACCCTTTTTAAACATGCCATCCCATTATCTTCATTAGGCGCTAATGTCCACAGCCAAAAAAAAAAAGGATTTCTGCCAACTACTCTTTTTGGCCTGCCATGACAACTTCAAAAGTCGTTACTCATTTTTGTGCACTTAATTTGAAAGCAGATATGAACATTTTCTTATCGTTCAGCAAGTTTTAGCCCCTTTTTCATTACAAAGCAACAAAAAAAAAAAAAAAAACACAAAAAGGAAACGAAGACCAAGTAGGTAATTTCATTAGAAAACTTGAGCCGTGTCAAACTTTAAGCTTAAGCCGGGCCTCCTGTAGAATTTTAATGCTGCTTTAAGAATGCCACGAAAGGCGGGCATAAAAAAAAAGTTTGGGAAAAAAAAGTTTGTTTTTACACCACACTGACTCGTTGACTCAATAACTGGCTTTGGTCTGGTTGCTTTTTGGCTAGGGGTTTGTTTTTAGACGCTGCTGGTAGCTCTAGACTGACACGATTATCGTAATTATGCGCTGGCTGTAGCATACTTTTGTGCGCTAAACTGCGCCTCCGTAAATGTGTTCGTGTGTGTGCCAAAAGGATACTTTTTTTTTTTTTTTGTTTGTTGTTACACAGGCAACTTTTACCGCAATTATGTAGGTTGAAAAGTTGGAGCACGGTTTTTATTTTCTGTTTTTGGACTCAAGGACACGCTTAAGCGTTGGGCTTAAAAAAAAGTTATATACAAGACATCTTGAGAGCGTGCAGGCGACCAAATCTAGGCAAAGCATTTTTCAGACTCAAGTATTTTTCCTTGCGTGTGCGGCTGCTGTGACGTTGCTATAATTCAATATTTTTCACAAATAAACTTGTTGGCAGCTTAACTTTTCATAAAGTTTTCTTCTTTCCCCCATACCCAGCAGCTATCAGCAGTCTGAGGGTAGACCAGGTTAAGGCCAAATGAATTAAAAGAGTTCCGAATTGTTTGTCTTTTGGATTATTTACATTTAGTTTTTATATTGTGGTGGAAAAAATGAAGCTTAATAATTGAAACGTTTTGTCTCAAAAAAAGATTTAAGCAAAAACTGCAGCAGGAAGTTGTTTGGAAAATGTTGCACCTTTTTGAGATGTTCATTGTTTAATGTGTGAAAATAATAGAACCTTTAAAAATGAAGGAAAAATCCTAGCTGTCTTGAAAAGAAATAAGGGAATAAGAGAAATAATTTAAAGCCTATTGATAATGGCGGTTCTTGAACTATCGATCCACCATACATCGTTTTCCGATCAGATGAGCGATAGACGAGTTATAAGCCTCCGTCCACAACTGTGATGGGCAGCACTGACACAGTGTATGTGATTCCACACTTAAATTTGATCAGTTATATACAAACTTTGGCAGGTACAGTGTTTTGTTTTAGTCTTGTTTTTGTTGAATAAACATTCAAACTTTTTCAGAAAGGGGAGAGCAACAATTGGTGAATGCACATAAAAAGAGAATCAAAAATAAGATAAGCCAGAAACAAAACAACAATACTAGCAATGCAAAATTTAGCGTTAAGATTAAATTTTCGTTTTACTCGGACACTGAAAAAATTGGGTGCGGCCATAGTTATGCACCGGAGTTTACTAACCAAAAAACTTAACCAAGTACTCACTCAGTACAAATATCCATGTCTGAAATATAATAATATAATATCCTATGCATGAAAGGCCAATCATGTTCAAATCGAATCGAAATAGTTCTGCTGGATTGATTGGCAGAAAAACAGCACACATATTGGGTGGCTGATGGCTGCTAGTTTTGACATCACTGACTGATTTTAAAATTGAAAAAAAAAGTGTGAGTCTTTTTAATACTCACGAGGCTTTGATTTGAAACATGTTGCTTATTTAATTCATATATTTACATTTTTATAATTTACATTGTGATTTAAGGATTTAAATCAAGGATGCAAACCTTCATAATTTTAGATGAGGTTCGGTTTGGGGTTCTGAACTCGGGAGGAATCTTTATTTTCGGTGAACCCCAGGTTTTGGTTCAAACCTTGGTTTACTTGAAAAAAAAATAATATTTAGTTTTTATGACTTGCTTAAACGTTTCAATTAGTTTCAAGAAAAATAAATTATAAATTTTGAACACTCTCTTAGTTTAAGTCGCAAATAAGGAAGTACTTAATACAAACCCTTATGTAAAATTATATTTTTTTCTGACAGCCAGGCTGCAATAAAAAAGCTGGACTTGATATTCTGCAATTCGATTTAAGAAAACGATTGCAACAAATCTTTCCCGAGATGTCAGAGTAAACCAAAATCTACCAGTCCAATCGCGATAGGCAAAACGCAGGTATGCCTATGGCAACGTGTAGGCTCGTTTTACGAAAAACATCTTCGAGCTCAAAGCAAACCAGAAATATGAAAAAAAATTGTCGATTTTTCAAGAAATTTATAAAATGATCGGCTTAATTTTTATTTGCTCATTACTTTTTACTTCTCTGGTTCGTAACCCGAAATAGAGTCATTTAAAGTTTTATTAAGAATTTCATTCTATGGAAAATTACTTCATATCGTGAACCAAACCTTTTTATACGCTTGAAAAGTGTATATTAATTTTTTCCAGAAGTTTGTAACGCATAGAAATATTCATTTCCGACCCCATAAACTATATATATTCTTGATCAGGACGACGAGCCGAGTTCATTTCCGCTTGTCCGTCCGTCCGTCTGTCTGTCTGTTTCTACGCGAACTAGTCTCTCAGTTTTAAAGCTATCGAGCTGAAATTTGGCACAGAGTTTTCTTTTTACTGCACGCAACAAATATGTCGGAACCGGCCGGATCGGATAACTATATCTTATAGCTGCCATAGGAACGATCGGTCGGAAAATAAGTCTTAGTGAGAAAAACTTTTTATTTTCCATTGTGGAGCGTCACCAATCTTGGTATATATTAGTTTTAGATGATTTTACATATTTGTGGAAAAATTTATCAAAATCGGATGAATATAGCATATAGCTGCCATATAAACGGTTGGTCAAAAAACTAGTTCTAGTGGGAAAAACTTTTTTATTTTCCATCGTAGCGTCACCAATCTTGGTATATATTAGTTTTATATGCGTCAACACAATTCTGGAAGATTTTATCAAAATCGGATGACTATAGCATATAGCTGCCATAGGAACGATCCGTCGAAAAATGTGTTTTACTAAGAAAAGTTATTTTTTTGGTATCAAATTTTTATTATCAATGATTTAAAAATTTTAAATATCTGATATCTATATCCTAGATATATTTTACCGGTTAAATCAGTTGGAGTAATGTTTTTCAAGTGTATTAAAACTTCGGCACAGTCGAAGTTAGATTTGCCTTCTCGTTTGTTATATAATTGGTCCGGTTCAGGTTTAGCTTCGAGGGGTCAAAAATGTTAGAGGTTCGGTTTATGGTCCGGTTCGGGCAAGCCATAAAACTGGAACCGAACCGGTTCTCTGGGGTTCGGTTCCGGACCGGTTTGCAGCCTTGATTTAAATAAAATATATTTTAAATGTTAACTAAAATATAATACGTTCAGCCCAGATTGAAAATAGTTTATATACCGTGAAAAATTCCACGGTTGGTTAAGCGATTGCTTGGAAAACAGTGTTGGTAAACAAAGTTGGAAAGCAGTGTTGGAAAACAATGTTAGAAAAAGTGTTGGGTTGGAAATCAATGATGGAAAATAGTCTTGGAAACAATGTTGAAAACAGTGTTGGAAAATAGTGTTGAAATACAGTGTTGGAAACCACCGCAAGGTCAAAGGTCAAGTGGTCTACAAAAGTCAAAGGTCAAGTGCAGGGAGTAATACCGTAACCGGAACTGTTAACCGATATACACCGTTTCAAGTCACGTATCGGTATCGAAACTGGAATATAAAAAATTGTTTGAGAACCGAAAACCGTTAACCCTTATTATAGGAACCGAAAAAAACGGAACCATACCAAAACGCTAGTTCCGGTACTGTTTCGGTTTCTTATTTTTTATCTTACTGTTTAATGATTATTTAAAATATTATATATATTTTTTCTGGTAAAAAAAATAACAAAATAATACACTCAGAGAAAAGTCTTACTTTTCCGAAATTCGCTCTTCAAGAAAAACCAGTACCAATTCTTTAAAAAAATATAGAAAAATTGTTTTAAAAAGTGGAAGCCTTTGCTTATTGATGGTTTCATGTCGCGGCAGCTGCTCAAAGTGGACGGCACCCTGACCATTTCATCAAACAGATGGCATTACCTTTCTTTTGTTGAATATTGGCATTTGATTTTTTATTTTTAATTTTTTTTATAGAACGTTTAAAGTTTTTATAAAAAAAATGATATTTTTAAATAAAATATAAAACTATTTAGGTTAGCAAAATGATTTGTTTACAGGGTATACCAGCTCTTCATATTCCTGTATTTTCGTACGTACTCAACAATTTTGGGATTTATTTTTCAGCCGTCTCCCCTTGCGGCGCAAATCAGTGAGAAAATGCTGACAAGCGACAGAGAAAAGAAACCAAGAAAAAAAAAAAATTAAATAAAACGTGTTACATTTGTAGCGTTTACAGGAAGTGCGTGTGAGTGGAGGAAGGAGTGTGTGTATGTTGAAGTAGGCGTGTTAGTCTTATGTGTTTGTGTCCATACGCGTGGGTGTGGGTGTGGGTGGGTGTGTGTGTGTTTTTGTGTTTGTGGCATGTGTACAAAAACGTTTTGTGGCCACCTTTCCTGGGTTAGGGAAGGTTAAGACCATTTTCAAAGCAAGTGCTGGGGTCAAACGTATTGCCAAACCATTTCCTACACTTACCACTTTACCATCTAACTAATTAATATGCTAACACTCAATCTATATATTTCTCTTTCAGGCAAATTCGTTTCGTATTCGATTTATATATATTTTGCGTGTGTGTGTGTGCGTCAGTGTGTTTGTGCTTTAGTGCTAAGTGTTAAACGAAATTCGTAGTGTAAATATTATACAAAATGGCCATGGTTATATCGACGCGTGCAAAACTCGTGATTACCGCGCTCATTTTATTCTTCTTACTCGGCATTGTGCTCGTGACGGGCTCAACAAAGGGATGGTTCAATCCCAATCGTTATAACGGCGAGCGTGTGGCAGCCAGGATACAGGTAAAAATTCAACAAGTTTTGAAAACAAACATTTCACTCTAATTAATATAAAAAACTAGCCAATTAGTTATAATTATAGCCAGCATGTGTACAAAGATACCGTTTAATGGCTCTAAAACATTGCCAACTGTGTAATGGTTTATATAGTTAATGCTAAATGCTTGACTTCCTGCTCCCAGCTAAATGTAAACAAATGTCACCGCTGTGAACTGACTGAACGGGGGTTGGGGCCGCGGCTTATGCGCGTCCAACACGCACAAAACACCCAAAGCAAACACAAACTAACAACCCGGCACCCACAAACAAGTTAAGACTACTTTTAAACACACACACACACACTTACACTCACAGAGTTGTTAGAAAGCGAGACACAGGACAAATAAAATATATTTCCTACTCTCTACGAAAACAAATAAAGTTTATTTGTGACAAATGTTTCATGACAGCAGCACATTTTGTCGAGCTTGTGGCCCCAAAGTTGAGCCCTTTCAGGTGAGAAATTGTTGTATGAAAAATACTAAGTACCCTTTTGTAATTATTAGTTATCATTAAGGCAGAAGATAAATTGATAAACCAGCTTGCTTGTTTTTTTTTTTTTTTTGTTAGAGCGGCTTAACTGGTTGGCTGGTATTTCTCATATTGTTTACCCACTCGTGTGGCATTTGAATGGCATCCTCTCTCTGTGTGTGTGTGTATGAAATATAATTATATCCTTAGGTACATGTACATTCGTGTACTTATGGAAAAGCGAAACCACAAAGCTTCTTACCAGAATAATAGCTTTACTTAAGGACATTATTAGGGATTAGAATTTTGCCATAGAATTCATCAAGTTGTTTAAATAATTAGAATTTCACATTTTTGCTCATTAAGTGAAAATTAAATTTAAATAAATCACAATAGATATGAAATATGTACAGTAGAAATTGTACTAGGCGGATACTTAATAAATGTTTGACTGTATGTTGGATGACACTATGGAACGAATTCACAGCTTGGCCATAAAGTCTACTGTAGCTGCAGTTTATTTAATATTAAAATCAGGTTTTAAGGCATTTCGTTTTTCCAAAATATTTACTCAGAACCGTTTCGGTTTTGGTTTAGCATGTCCCTCGAACCTTATCATTAACTGAGCCTTTAAAGCTTCTTAGCTTCTGAACCATAACCTAATCCACAAAAGGTGCGATAAAAAGGGCTTTAAAACAGTGGCATCCAAATAACACAATCGAAGACTGGCGCATGAATTAGTGGAATTATTTCGCTTTAGTAAAAATCTGACTTATTAAGGCCCAATTTTTCAATGTGTGGTCAAACTAATCAGAGCTTAGCCGAATTTTGTGTGTATGTGTGTTTAATTCGGTTAGCGGATGGTCGAAACTTAACCGATGCCTGAGCGCTGGAAAATATTTTAGCTCTTTTTAAGTCCCAATAGATAATTCGATAAGATCATCGATAGGCAATAGCTGACTAGTTTGGTTTATTATTGAAGCAAAATGACATTGAATTAACGAATTTTGTACATCCACGCAATGGAAATTCAATTTATAGAGACAGAGGAACGAATTAATAATCAGGGAAAATACAGAAACCATACCAAAACAATTTGGACGCCACAAATCAAAACAATAATAAACGAGAAGGCAAATCTAACTTCGACTGTGCCGAAGTTTTAATACCCTTGAAAAACGTTACTCCAACTGTTTTAACCGGTAAAATATATAAAGGATATAGAAATCAGATATTTAAAATTTTTTAAATCATTGATAATAAAAATTTGATACCATAAAAAAAAACTTTTCTTAGTAAACCACATTTTCCGACCGATCGGTCCTATGGCAGCTATATGCTATAGTCATCCGATTTTGATAAATTTTTTCAAAATTATGTGAAAGCATATAAAACTAATATATGCCAAGATTGGGGACGCTACGATAGAAAACAAAAAGTTTTTTTCACTAGAAGTAGTTTTTTGACCGACCGTTTCTATGGGAGCTATATAATATAGTCATCAGATTTTGATAAATTTTTCCTTTATTATGTGAAACCATATAAAACTAACATATACCAAGATTAGTGACGCTACGATGGAAAACAAAAAAGTTTTCCTAACTAAAACTAGTTCTTAGACCGATCGTTCCTATGGCAGCTATAAGATATAGTCATCCGATCCGGCCGGTTCCGACATATTAGTTGCGTGCAGTAAAAAGAAGACTCTGTGCAAAATTTGAGCTCGATAGCTTTAAAACTGAGGGACTAGTTCGCGTAGAAACAGACAGACGAACAGACGGAAGGACGGACGGAATTGAACTCAGCTCGTCGTCCTGATCAAGAATATATATAGTTTATGGGGTCGGAAATGAATTTTTTTAATACGTTACAAACTTCTGGGCAAAATTAATATACACTTTTCAAATGTATAAAAAAAAAAAAATTTTTAACAAAAATAGCTAAGGGAAAATAGCTCAAGAAAAGTATTGTTTTTGGGTCTAAGAACTAACCAAAACTTAAAAATTTACTTATTAATCAAATAAATCGGAGAAATTCTAAGATTTCGGCCGCAAACTACTTATAAGGGGGAATCTCTAGTTTTTTTTTTTTTTTGAGTTCGAAAATCTTAAATCGTCTTGAGCAAACTCAGTAATGATAACTTTTCTGTATGATAAAGTTCTTCTTACGTAGTTAGCAAATCTTCGTCTTCATTATTTAATATTGCAATTATTTTATCTGGCGTGAGTACTGATTGAAAGTATATAACAATACGCATGTTTTTGAAAATTGGAAGCAAATACAAATGTTCTAAGTCCTCGGATTCATTTAATTTTCATAAAGTGCATTGATCTGTCATATTCCTCAAATGCTTCTTTAGAACTATCAGATCACATCTTGCACATTATCTTGTCCCATTTGTGCGATTTTTCATAGAAGCTCAGTCTTGGCCCATGATCTTAATGATTATAGAACCTATTCGCGCTACTGATGGATCTGTTTTACTTAGTTTGGTAGCCTTGAATTTGTAGCAGGTTTTAAAGACCTTGTGCTTTATTCTGTGATTCCAACCAAGTCATCGATAAGAGCCACATTAAGTAGAAATTTGCACTTTAATCATTTAGATGTGTATCTTTTTCCTTAAAAGCATTATTGAGAATCGGCTCGAATAACGTTCTTTCTGTATCGCAGGTGCAGACAAAATCGGCAAATGTGATCTGAGGTTATTCCTGTTTCCAGTAAGATGCAATAATTCAGAGAGAAGTCCGCGTGTCTTAACATTTTCTTCATGTAGAAATTTAGCTTTCTATCAACTTCTTCTAAGTTCGACGATCACTATACTTGTATCCCATAGTTTTGTACTGATCTGCTAACGGCCTGGTACAGTTTCCATTGGGTGCCTAGTCCTACATCCTAGGCTGGGGTTGTTTCTGTCCTAGCAGTGTTTTTTAAGAATAGTTTTAGAGTGAATATGGTTCCTAGGTACACCAAATTTGTCAGTTTTAAAAGCTCAAAAATTATGAACATTCGTTGACGAAAGTTTTTCTATAACGCTTACGGATATGATGCTGAAAAACCCTTTTTATTCCGTAGATTTCGTACATAAAAAAAAAACTTTCAGATAAAGAAAAAACTGTTAATGTCAGCTATGCTTTGTATGGAAATCGAATTTTGGACTTTGCGCTGATCACAAATGAAAAAAAACGCTAAGATCCTTATATTTTTTGTACGGTGGTTGAGTTGAACATGAACATTTGGTCATGAAGAACAATTTTTGACATCAAAAAATATTATGTTGTGCAATCAGTTTTTAAGGTCTATCTTTCTTTATCTTAATATTTTTTTAATCTTTTTTTGTTTTAGTGTTTTAAATTTTTAGTATTGATTTGGAGAAATTGGGGGGGTTAAAAAGCTTACAAACCCATATTTTTGACTTTATTTTTATAAATATTTTTCAATTCAACAAAAATAGCATAACTTAAAATATATTTTGGGGAAAGGTCATGAACGAATTTCTAAATTTTGTTGATTGGAAACAAAAATTGTGGGCCCAGAAACCATTTGGTTTGAAAAAGAATGTCCTAGGATAGTAAGTTTCTTGTGTATCAAGTGGGATAACTCTTTAAAAACTAGACAGTGGATTTTGCATATTTTCAGATTGCATTTTATCCTAGTAGGCCAGGGTAAATGGATTTTAAAATAAAAATTATATTAATAAATTATAAAATTTTTTTAATTTTTATTTTGTGATTTAAGCAGGCCATTTTATGTTTTTTCTGCCTCTTCAACACATTCACCCTGGCCTACTACTTAGGATTAAATTCTTTCTAAAAATATGCAAAATTCGCTGTCTATTGATAACCCATCTTTAAACTATTTATGGATTTAATCAGCTTCAGCAAACAAAAATTGTCTTCATTATATTCACCTTGTCCCCCCTATTACCCTTCTTTTGTTTTGCTTTTTCAACAATATGCCGAGAGTGTCAATCCTACAATTAATAACAAAACTTGGACTAATAGTACCTGCATAATTGTTACGCTAATTGTGTCAGCACGCCCAGTTAATGTATCCATTGACACCCGCAGTAAGGACACGGAGAAGGAGGAGCCATTTAGTTGCACTGCTTTGACATTATTTACGCTTACTTATGGGTTTGGCTAGCACTCGCCAGGCGACTCCTCTAACTGGACTCTGCACTTAGTGATTAAACTAATTTTATGCAGCAAACGGTGGCAAACAACACAACACAAACGTATACACCGTACACCGCACAGCAGGACGAGGCGAGGCAATAAAAAACCATTTAAAACATTCAAAGTGTCGCATGAGAGAAAGTCGCAACCGGCAGCCATTAATGGGCTGGCTTCGATATGGTTCTATTTTTTTTTGGTAGGGCTGCCAAATGTGTAACAAAAAAAGAAGAAACAAAGTTTAGCAATAAAAATCTAAATAAAAGCATGAGTACCGCACAGCCAGGCAGGTGGGGCGTGGCGTGGCGAGGCTGTTAATAAAGTCATTTCTGCATGGGTCCTTTTTGGCACGACAAACTGAGGCAACGCGTCGCGTCGAGTCGAGTTCATTAGCAACAACAACAACAACTACGTGTTTGTTTCTTAGTTTTTGCGCCAGACTTAATTACTGGTTACTGCCTTGGCTCTATTGGAAATTTATAAAAATTAACACGTAGATTGACAGGCGCAATTTGTTGTTGTTGTATTGTATAATGTGTGTGTGTTATCCTGTTATTGACTGATACTGTAACTGCTGCGGTTTACCAATGTCTATTAGCCTTCATTAGGGCCTAATTACCCTAAAAGCGAAATTAGTCCTAAGGCAATTATTGTTAATGCATTTAACTTGGAAGGAAGCCTTTTTGGATACATTTATGGCCTGCCAAATGTATTGTATTACCATTTGCCTAGAACTTAGTCCTCATTTACCGCGAAACTATAATTAATATGTGTAGATGGGGCTTAGCTTTTAGCACACAAATTGAAGTTTACAGCTTAGCAGTGAGTGGAGTGGCCACATAAAACACATCGACGTTCCTTGGGTAATGTAACAAAGTAGCAAAACATTACCTTACCTCCCCTCCCCTCTCTCTCTGTTGAGCAATAAAAAACTCAAGGAAACACATTCCATTAGATTTTCCCTGGCATTGCAAGTCATAGAGTCGCATTTTTTTTTGCCCTGCTACTCCCACAGCTGGAGCAATAAATAATGAAAAATATCCAAATGCCGGAGTAGTAGTAAATGTAACAGAAACTGGGCAGAGTTAGTAGTTCTGAAATAACAACAACAAATGTTAATGGAAACTTTTAAGTTGACAATGGAGAGATGATATCCACTAGGCGAAAGTATTTTAGATATGAGGTTAATAAAAGGCATTTTTTAATACTCTATAACATAAGGTACAAAAAGTATATTGAGTTTGTGCAAATGTATGAAACAGCCAGAAGGAAGCATCTTCTTATTAACAGATCATCATCTTATTGGAAATTATTGACCGATTTTCAGTTTAAAAAAAACAAACAAGTTTTTTGGTAATTTTCTCCACTTTCAGGTAGAATATCTTGAAAACTAGGTAACGAATCGTCATAATTTTTTTTTCTATTCATTGAAGTATTTATTGGGTGTATAATTAAATAACAAAAATACTGTTTGCTTTGTGGTTCTCGTAGTAAATCGGTATTTATAAACACTCATTTTTTTCACCATTTTCCAACTTTGATGGAAAAATAAAACAAAATTCTAATTTTTTTTTTTATTTGCCATATTTTCAAAATATCTTCTTTGATTATTCCTTAATCTATTTCAAATAGTTCCAGCTGCCCGTTGCCGCTTCTGCGATTGTTAGAGGAAAAATAGGTAAAAAAGACATGGCAAAATGAGGGCCCCATCTTCCGATCCACTTTTTCATTTCTGCGGCATGTGAACTCATGAAAAGAGTTGGATTCCACTAGTTTTAGTTCAAAAATGATTTATCTATTAGAGAAAGCTTGTCTTATGAATAGTAAAAATTATTTTTGAAAAATCTTAAAAAATTTAAAAAACAATTTCGAAAAAAAATAATTAATTTTTTTTTTAATTTTTTGCGTAATAATTTTAAAACTTAGAAACATTAAAAAAGCAAAAAAAAAATAAAAAATTTTGAAAAAAATAATTTTTTTGTTACCAAAAAATTTATTTTTCCAAAAATTTTGACTTTACTAACCCATAGGTAAGCATCTAGTAGCTGTAGCACCCCTTTCAAACATAGGTTTCATAGGTTGAACAATTATCTAAAATTTTCCATTTAAATTATTCAATTATCTCATTTGGTTCAAAAGTTATGATTTTTGAAACGAAAAAACTCAAATGATGCCACTGGGAGACGGTTGTGATTTATATTCCGGCCAAAGAAAAAGTTCTAGAAGTTCATACAGACAGAGGAAGCCTAAATCAACTAGGCTATTGATGCTGATCAAGAATATATATCAGAGTTTAACTATTAACTGTTTAAAATTTGAATCCGACACCGTAATCGCCACCGAAATAATTTATTTTCTTATAACTGTAACCGGTTAACAGTTACGTAACAGAAAAAAATTAATGGGCTTATTTCGGTTGTTAACATACTTAATTTCACGCACGAGCAGAGGTCACTTTTAACAGTCATCATATATTTTCATTCTGCACTGGACACAACAGAAACAGAAAATATTGGGCCCAACTTAAATAGCACTGTTCTGTCTAACAGAGCCCACTTTCGTTAAATATACAACAGACTTTTATATTATTTATTCTACAATTGCCAGTCGAATCATGCCTTGGCGGTGCTATTCTGAGAAAAAATTTTCTGTCTAGCAAATCGCAGAAATTTTGTATGTACGTGTACGGCCACACTTTAAGTTAGAGATGAGACATGCCGGCGTATCTGTGATTGTGTCAAATAGCACTGTTATTTTAAATATCCTGTCTCAGTTATCTAATTACCGTTCCGCCAATATGGCCAATCCCAGTTACTTAATCACCGGTATGCCAATAAGGCTCATCTCTATTTATAGGCCAAAAGTGGCCGTATTTTCGGCAGGTTTCATGACCAGAAAAATCACATAAATTGTAGGAGTCCATATACTGTAAAGAGAAATGATATTTATATAAACACGAATAGACGAATTTCTGTTTTGCTAAAAAGGACTCTGGTAACAACACTTACAAATCCGATTTTAGTTTGGCTCGGTGATCGCTTGAAACATAAGGCAAAGTGTTTTTGATTTCCTGCTTTTTAAAGTGTTGTGCATAGACTGTTTTCTGTTTCGCGATCTATGCGCACGAGAAATAATAGGTCAAGCTCATTTAAGCACGAGAGCAATATGAGGGATTTAGCTATGCTGTGGCAGTAGGACGAAAACCAAGATAGCGGCGAATTTAATCTCTCGATCTGTCCACAAAAAAACATTAAGAAAGTGCAAAATTAAAGCCCGATCATGATATCTGTTTTGCTCGCAAATGTTGTTTGTTTTTGTAATGGTCTGTAGGTAGTGTTTTTGCTCGTGACAACTCGTGCACAACGAGCTATAAGCTAAACGAGCCTTAACATACAATGAGCTTGTTGATTGAACATTCACGCATAATCAATGATGCGCTCATACACGATTGGCTTTTTGATTTCAGAAGCTTTTAATAAATAAGCTTGCTCGTATCACATTTCAAATAGGCTGAGCGTGCAGGCACGTGTTAGCTCGTTGTTGGGCTCTGGTACAAATGTATTTAGGACTATATTTTTATGGTTTACCTTAACTATGCTATGCTTATTTTGCAAAATCATATTATGAAATGGATCCGACTACCATTTTATGAATATGCCTTTAATTCATGCAAAGGTACTAAGAAAGTAGTGTGACCAGATTTTCACCGACAAAAAAATTACGTAAATAAGGGATAAGTTTTTGAATTGTAAATGAAACAGGGACAATTTCGAACGATTTGTCAGTGATATTATTAAAAATTTATTTAACTTATAGGACAGAATTTTTTTTATTTTTTTAAAATCTTGATAGATCTCAAATACTTTAAAGAACCCATGGAAGCTTTCTGGCATACACCAGAATAACAGCAGTTGTTTTTTTTTACCAATTCTAACCTTGCTACCCTCGTGAACAAATAATCATGGCTTTATGTCAGAAACTTACATACATACATACACATTTGTGAAAGCTTTCTCCCCACTGCTCCATTGGCAGAATAAACATATGAAAATGTAGCTTCCGTTACGTTTATGATAATATTTTATTAAAGCGCAGCGTGGCACTATAGCGCAGTAAGTCAAGTGAGTGAGATGGTAGATGAATTGATGTTGCAGCCAGAAAGAAAGAAAGGAACATCGACTTGCCACGCCAAAAGCGTTCATAATGTATTTATGTTGAAACCAAGTGAAGTTCTCCAAATGCCCCCTCAGCGGATGGCATAGATAGCGCAACTTCTTCACTGACTTTTTGTGGTTAGGCATAATAAAGTTTTATCAGCTCCTTCCCATGATACTAAACTTGTTGCATTGACAACTTGCAACGGGAAGTTGCCCTACCGATTTTGAGATCCCGCCGTGTGCAAGCGGCATGTCAAAGATAAGCAGCATGTTAATGTTGCCTGCGTGACGTTGAACTTTTTGTGCTGCAGCAGCTGCAAGTGCAACTCTCGCGGTTATTTTTGTAGCAAATTGGATGCAACCCGTGGACTGAAGGAGTCTGTAGAGTTGTTGACAGAGACTCCCAGCAACTGGGAGAGAGAGAGCTTGTGATATGGGTGGTCTCCTTCCTGGCCACAGTATAAATAGCACTGATTTGTGCTAACAAATACGTAAAGGGGAGTTGTACGCTTAACACTATCTGCGACTTGCTGGCAACCCAAAAGTTAAGCCAACCAACCATACAACCCCATTTGTTTATTATGAAAATACGGGCGGGCGAAGCGGACTGGCTAGGTCTCGTGAGTGGAGCTGGAACAACATATCGCTTGCAATGGCATGTGTGTGTGTGTGTGTGTGTGTGTGGTTGCTGTCCACAAAAACCTTAAACTGATGACACACTTCACATGGAGGTTTCTGCCTCTGGGCTCCATTCTGATACTCTATCTAAAATGAAGGAATTCACTATAGGCAGCAGTTTGCAAACGCAAAGAAGGAAACCTTAGAAGTCAATTTATGTTTATTAACTTCCGCTCTCCCACTTCCCATCTATATAGTAGACCTATATTTGGAATAGTCGATAAAAAATTAATTATATTTTTTCAATACATTTTTAGAATATGGTTAACAAATTCATTATATTTCCTCTTTATCCAAAATAATAGAATAGTCTTCAACGCAATATTTTTCATAGTAAGAATATCGCTATTATTAGTATTTGATCCACATAACTTATTTCTTCTTTTGAAAGGTCTTTCTTGCTGATCGGTTTTAGTCTCTCATGTCTCTCTACTCTCTATAATACAATAAACTATTTGAGGAGTCCAAAGCTCTTTCGTTCCAAATATCATATCAAGTATCATATCAGTGCGAAAACTTAAACGTCACTGTAAATGTTAATTATTCGAAAAAAAAAAAATGAGCAAAATAGATTAATAACACTATATAAAAGGGACTTTAATAAACCATTTCCCATTTTTATTTGCATGCGCTTACATGCGCTACAATAGTAATACTCCACGGAACACAATTACATTTGTTTTATTTTTGCTAAAAAGACAATATTCAAAACATTGGAAAACAACAACGAAACACACATATTTTTGATGCTGTTGCAGGACAACTAAAATAAGCCGCTCTTACGCGAAGAGTAGAAGAGATAGCTGTATGAAAATTAGACACAATTGAATTTGATACGGCAGAGATTTCTGCATTATTATTCAATGAAAATGTACATTCTAAAAAAAAAAATCTAGAAATTTTTTTTATGCTGTTCTAATTACACTGTACAACACTACAAATGTGATTACATCGGGACCAAAAAAAAATCTAAAAGAAATGGCAGGTAAAAAAACCGTGGCTGGGTTTGATCTGGTTAGCTGCCGTTTTTTTTTAAAGTGTACTTTAAGTTATCAGCGTATTTTTGGATTGAAGAACCCTTTTTCTCGTAGACTATTCGAAAATTCACTTTGTTGTCTTCCACAAAGTTGTAGCTCTTGATGTGGCCTACAAAACATTTATTTCATGCAAATCAAAAAAAAATCAAATTTTCATACTCTAAATTACCAAAATATCAAAAAACTTTAAATTTTCACCACAATTTTTTAAAGTTTTTTAACTAAATTTTTAAAACCGTTAGAAATTTGTCCAAAATACTGAGGGTAATGTTTTAGCTGAGACTAACATAAACAAACCATTATAAGTCGGGATTTACTTCATGAAGTTTTCTAAAAACCTCTAGTTCTTAGGAAAGAGGTGTAGAGGGGAAAGCCACCGCACCACACCTCTTTCCCACAAACAAAAGCTTTTTGAGAAACCTCATGAAGTTTGCTTCATTGTGTAAAACCGTTCCAACTAACCAACGGTATTTGATTATTCCTTCACATAGCCTAAAAACTTTTTACCAACACCATTAAAAATTACTATTTTTGGTAGTTATTGGCTCTTAAAGTCAAAAATTGTAATTTTTGAAAATCATATTATTTAAAAAACAAAAAGCAAAACTTAACTCAAAGAAATTGAAATTTTTAACTACATTCGAAATATTTTCGAGATTTTATGACAATTTCAATAGCTAGTAGGAGTGTTCATATAAAGTTGAGTTGTTCTAACGATTTATTTATTTTTTATACACTTGAAAAGTGTATATTAATTTTGCCCAGAAGTTTGTAACGCATAGAAATATTCATTTCCGACCACATAAACTATATATATTCTTGATCAGGACGACGAGCTGAGTTCAATTCCCGCCTGTCCGTCCGTCCGTCTGTCCGTCTGTCTGTTTCTACGCGAACTAGTCTCTCAGTTTTAAAGCTATCGAGCTGAAATTTGCCAGGTCTTCTTTTAGTGCACGCAACTAATATGTCGGAACCGGCCGGATCGGATGACTATATCATATAGCTGCCATAGGAACGATCGGTCTAAGAACTAGTTCTAGTTAGAAAAACTTTGTTGTTTTCCATCGTAGCGCGGCACAAATCTTGGTGTATGTTAGTTTTAGTAAAATTGCATCTTATGCTACAGTCCACATAATTGTGGAAAAAATTTATCAAAATCGGATGACTATATCATATAGCTGCCATATAAAGGGTCGGTCAAAAAACTAGTTCTAGTGGGAAAAACTTTTTGTTTTTCATCGTAGCGTCACCAATCGTAGTATATATTAGTTTTATATGCTTCCACACAATTTCGAAAAAAATTTATCAAAATCGGATGACTATATCATATAGCTGCCATATGAACGATCGGTCGGAAAATAAGTTTTAGTGAGAAAAAACTTTTTTTGTTTTCCATCGTAGCGTCACTAATCTTTGTATATGATAGTTTTATATGATTTCACATAATTCTGGAAAAATATATCAAAATCGGATCACTATTGCATATAGCTGCCATAGAAACGGTCGGTCAAAAAACAAGTTCTAGTGAGAAAAAACTTTTTTTGTTTTCCATCGTATCGTCACCAATCTTGATAGATATTAGTTTTATATGCTTTTACAAATTTTTTAAAAAATTTATAAAAATCGGATGACTATAGCATATAAGCTGCCTTAGGACCGATCGGTCGGAAAATGTGTTTTACTAAGAAAAGTTTTTTTATGGTATCCTATTTTTATTATCAATGATTTAAAATTTTTTAATTTCTGATATCTATATCCTATATATATTTTACTGGTTAAATCAGTTGGAGTAAAGTTTTTCAAGTGTATTAAAACTTCGGCACAGTCGAAGTTAGCTTTGCCTTCTCGTTTTTGTCTAAGTTACAACTTTGCCTTTAATATTTTGGTCAAATTCGTAACGGTTGTAAAGATAAAGTTGAAAAACTGAAACTGTGGTCTGAGCCTCAAAATATCTAAGCTAGCTACGGTTTTCTTCCCTCACATAAATTGTAAGGTTGTACACACAAATAGGCTGCTAGATGTTTATTAGTCGAGTCAAAATTTAGAAATTTCTAGATTTTACTCTCAAAAATCATTTTCAGCATCCATCGAAATAAAAATCTAGCCCCGGCCTGTCGTTGCCAAAAATCGCTATTAGATTTGTTATTAATATATTTAAAAAAAACATGAAGATGAGAAATCGGCCCTTAGGCCATAAACCGTGGTCAAAACAAAATCTAAATGTTTTGCTTTTAGAAAAACCCATCGGTTATGCTACTTAGCGAGTTTTGCTGGCTCCAGGTCAGGTAACTGTAAACAAATAAATTTTATTAACTATTTTGGCTAACCAAGAGTACACCCAAAATCGGCTTAGATTAAGTGAGCCTAGACGTCTGCCGTGTGCTCATTGCTCGTCGCTCGGTTTCGGTGCTGCATTTCCGCTTGAATGGCGTCTCTGCTCGGAGCAACTAACAGCCCATTGACAAGTTGGGGGTGGGGTAGTGAATTGGTGAGGGAGAGTGGGAATAAGTGTGTCACCACGGCCACGTAACTGAAAGGCATACTTACCGTTTTAAAACTGTGCTCTGTACAAGCCACACCAGGACATACTCGAATATTGACTTTGAAGCATAAAAAGCTTTCCCAGATACTCCAATACACTGGAGGCCAACTCTTTATTACCGCAGTGCTAGTGTGTCTCTCTCTATGTGTGTGTGTGTGTGTTTTCTTGGCTCAATGTTCGAATCGCACTTTTCTAGTCGGATTCAAATCCTCTCCATCATCCACCTTAGTGCCCACCTCAGCCTCAAACAGGGCGCAAAACTCTAGAAGAAAAGTTTCCAAATTACTCATTCTGGTATGCAGCTGCAGAAAACTGCGTTCATCAAACATTTTGAGCTCTATACGATCACCGGTCTGATGCGATTCGCTAGCACGTTCATACAGGCTACGACGCTGTTCCAACCATTTGCCGCATTGGCGATTTAAGTGAATGACAAAAGCAATCATATCCTCAATAAGACTTAGAATTAAACGATATCGTGTGCGCTTATGACGATCCGTCAGAGATTTAGTTTCATGTACGCTGACATGAAACTTTTCTTTAATGGCCTCCATATCCGAGGGCAAGCCTTTAAGTGCATTTTGTGCATAGCAGAGCAAACCCTTTAAGTTATAAAAATTAATTATTAGAAGAATAAGTACTTAAAATACTCACATTCATATCGGTTAGGGCATGTGTTTGCGAATATAAAGCATAGTCTGGCCACCAATCATCGCCTTCCATATCATAATCATCCCTTCTTACGGTCACAATTCGTGTTTCACATATGGACTTTAGCCGAGCAAGATGCGGCGGCATCAGTTCCTCTATCATATCACGCACTTCCACAAGCTCTGCTTCCATTATGTTCAATTTTTGATTCGGGGACTTACTTTTGATTTTAGCAGATTTCATGGTACAACAAAAAAAAAAAAAAAAGGTGGAAACTTGTTAAAGTGGAGTATCTGGTAAGCGTTGTTTGAGATTGTGTTGATTTTTTGTTGTGCTACGCTCGACATTTGTTTGACAAGTAATTCTTAGATTAAAAACAAAATTTTGCAAATTTTCTATGGGCGCTCAAAAGTATGCTTTAGAATTTGTTACTTGGCTCTCAGGAGAATGCTTGATATTGCGTATACGCAGCGTTGGCACACTGAGTTTGCTTGGGGGGTTTATATAACTGTCTAAATCAACACACATACACATACGCACCTAACGTTTTGGTTTATGCAAAATGCAATGCTCTGTCCTATGTGTGTGTGTGTGACTTGCTCGCTTTAAACTAATTGTGGCTGACGCTTATAGCAAATGCGAGATGTCATTGTTGCAGTTCCACTTGCAGCTGTTTTGTATGTTTTTTTGTGTGTGTTCTTTCCCTATGCTGGCATAATCTACATTAGGCATTTCTGTGTGTGTGTGTGTTTGTGAGTGTTTATTGTTTGTGTATTAACCACAAATGTGACACGTACAAAAACTTGGATTTTGGTTGTCAACGAAATAGAAATACTCTTAAAAAATATTTTTGATAAAGAAACTAAAATTAATTTATTTTAGTTTTAATCAGAGACGAACAATGAACTTTTAAAATAGTAAAACCTCTGAGCATTACCTTAGATAATTTCTAGTGTTGCCTCAGCAGTATTTCTAGCCAGCTTTTTAAGAGTGAAGTGATATGGTGTTACAGCAACTGATCGTATAATCCACAACATCTGGTTCCTAAAATCTTCTGCAAATGTCTTTATTTGAATTTTTTTTATATTCTACTTATGATTCCTCTCTTGAATTCCTTTGCTGTTTAAAGTGTGTGTGTATTTTTTTTAAGCGTCATAATTTGAGTAAATTTTGCACCTATTTCCAAAAGCTTTACAGTTCCTGAAAAATAATCAGAAAGCTAATAAAAGTAAACAAAATATATAATTTTTAATTTTAGCATTTATGACTTTAAAAATTAGGAAAAGTTAGACAACAATTTTGAGCTCCCAATTTATCATAATTAAATATTGGCATAAATAAGCCTTCTAAGAAATCTTCTTTGCGTACCTATTCCCTAGAGAGCAGCAAACCACTCTTTCTCTCCACCGAACTCTATTATTTGCGTTGCTTTGAGTTTACCCCGAGTTTTGCCGATACTTTTAGCTTCTCTTCTCCAGGTCTCTTTGGGTTTGCCTTGTTTCCGACCAATTCCATAGCCATTTTTGCGATACAGTTTTTTAATTCACCTCCGGATTGTCGGGTCGTTATTCTGGCTCTTCGAAACAGGTCACTCTTTCGAATTCTGTTCAGCCAAAAAATGAGGAAAAATTGTCTCAAGCACAGGTTGACGAAGGTTTGGCGTTTTTGGCACGATGGATATGTCATTTTCCATGAGAAGAACCAGGGTATGAGGCACATGTCCACACTGCTAACAGCATTCCATACGTGTTGCTTTAGCTTTTCGGAGGCGTACAGTCACTTCAGTTTCGGTATCGCCGTCCTCTGCACCTAAGCTCCTGAGATAGCTAAACTGTTGGACTTGCTCTATAGGGTTTCCATCTTATATCAGCGATTGGGTGTATCCGTTGCATAAGCTAAGCGATTTTGTCTTCGCAGTATTTATTTGGAGACCAGCAGACTTAGCAGATTATCTTTTCAGGAACCGCACTTCTACGCAAAGCCCGTCAAATGCATTCCCTGCTCACGCTGTCGAATGCTTTAGCGAAGTCAACAAACACCAAGTGCAGGTCCGACCGATTTTCCGTGCATTGTTCAATCAGAATACGAACCGTGTTTATGTGGTCAGTACAAGATGCACCAGCTCTGAATCCTACCAGCTACCGATACCGCCTCGCTTTACCACCATCAGTATAGCCTCCAAAAAGATATCAAAATGGATTTAAATCTCGAACAGGAAAATATTTTTCAATTCATTTGCCCCGTAGAGCTTTGCCAACTGACTTTCACAAACATAGGCTCAAAAACAACGTGTTCCTCTAAAACCCTGCCCTGCGGTGAAAAAATGTGCAGTTTGTTCTCAATTTATGGCAAATTTTTCAAAATAGACCGTAATCTACACATAATGCTAACTAAAATTACCGCTATTTTGGCATATAGCCCCCCGCTGCGAATTTTATTGAACTTTATCGCTGTTGGACTAAGCTACGCCGTTTTTCACGAAAAAAGTGAATTAAATTTTATGGCAGGACTACTGGCCCAAGCTACATTCAAATGTAAAAATAACATCCGGCAGTACTAGATTAAAAAATTTAACCAAAGTTTTTAATTTTTTGGTTTAATTCAAATTCAATAATCGTTTTTGTGGTCTACCTAACAGTATGTCACCACTTTTTTTTAAATCTAGTACTGGAATGTTGTTGTACATTTATTTGGCTATTATGTTGTGAGCTATGTTACGGTAGCCTGTTCTTCCGTGTCGCAAAAAAACGTACTAGTCACAACTGTAATGCCCAAGTCGTAAAAATACTCTCTAAAATAGGTAACAGGTTGTAGTACGGTTATAAACTTAATAGAAAAATACTCGGTCGCCCGTCCGGCCGCTCTTTGTACCGCTAAAACATAACCTCGTCTCTTTTCCTCTAAAAAAACGGCAAGGCCACGAGCTGTGAAAAAATAACTCCCGAACGGCCGGCTGTCCCTGTATTATTCTACCATTTAATTTTCCCATTCGCTAACAAACCGATTTTCATTCAGATCGGCTTAAAAATAACGATTGGCCTTAAAACCATTACCACGCGTGTGATTGGCCCGTAAAGCTTATTTCAAACAGATCGGCACCTAACAACTCGATGTACATAAACCCATAAACGGCTCATTTTCCGACTTTGAGTAAAATTTCCAATTACTAGAAAGTTTTCGGGAGCGGATATTTGAACTTCGGAAAAATTCATGTCTAAATAATTTTTTATAATGTGTTCATAAACCGTTAAAGATCAAACGGATGAAAACAGTTTTCTCCATAATAAATTTTCTGGCCATTTTCTGTGGGCGATAGATCTGTCTAATTATTTTGTATATTTAGCCTTATAGACCGAGTTGAAAGTCAATCGGATGAAATATACATTTTCCTCAAACACAGAAATCTGGAAAACATGTATCCACTTATTTTGTTTGATTTACTTATAAACCGAATTTGAAATCAATCGGATGAAACGAAATTTTTCCCCATATAAAGTTTTTTGTGGGTCTTCCTCCAACCCTTGGGGGTGGATATCTCGAAAAAGTCTCCTTAGCTCCCAAAAATTATGTGAAAGTTTAAGCTATCTATCTCTTACCGTTTAGGCTCTGCGTAGATTGCCAATTAGTCAGTCAGTCAGTGAAGGCAGAGATATATATTCTTGATCAGCAGCAGATCTCAGAAATGGTAAACTTTTAAGGCGTCAAATACTATTACTACTACGTTTATGCTCAAATAAAAAATCATGATTAAAAGCATAAACGTAGTGTACAAATATTAGGTTTAAAAATATTATGTAATTATTTTTATTACAAAACGTAGCATACTTGAAAGGGCAAAAATCATGATTTTTTTTATTTGTGCATAAACGTAGTATATGACAAGCATAAGAGGAGTCAAAGGTTTTCAGATATTGAATTTTGATATGCGGTAAACATGAATGCGTTTTTTTAGTTATTGAAATCTTATGGAATGTTTCAAAATTCTGGCTACAAGTTTTCTTTTATTTTTCTCCTACATAATTCGTTGCAAGTGCTTAAAATTTGTAAAACGTGGCTTAAAAGCTGCTAACCTC